>JASKGM010017771.1:0-31910 GCA_034509205.1 Ceratonia siliqua
GATACTGCTCATAATTATGTTTAGATAAGGCTCTAATTAAAGTAAATTCTATTCAAGACTTAGCAGGACCACCTCCGCAGCAAGACCACCCTAAACGCACACCTGGGCTCAGACGGGCTGACCAACACTACGCTCAAAGGTTGACCAACACTAAGTTTGTTTAGAACTTAAATATTTTTAGAGTAATATCTAAAATAACTTATTGCAATCCCTCTACAAGACTCTAAAATAACAATATACTTATTCGTATGAAAATAAAGGAATTGAAAATATGTAAATCCCAAGTACTTCCATATACTTGTAAACTCCATGTATATGTAAAATATGCCTCATCCGAAACCAACTCAATGAATGGGCCATATATCACAATTTATATAGTACCAAGATCCATTATAATTTTATGAAAGAACCCGAACTGAGAGTTGAACTATCCATCTTCAGGAACTGCACTCAACCGAAGAGGAAGTTTAAGTTCTCACCTCCAGGAACTCCACTTAATCGAAGGGAGGCTTCACTGGGAACCCACTCAACCAGAAGCAAATAAGAAATGATTCTATACTCCATCTTCAAGAACTCTACTCAACCAAATGGGAGACTCCACTGGGAACCCACTTAACCAGGAAGACAATAATCAAACCCTCTACTAGGAACCCTATTCAACTGGCAAAGGTTGTGACCTAAGCGCACCTGGTGGTTCTATTATAGACCTCACACGAATCCTGGAATAATTTAAATCTAGTAATTTCAAACTTTCACAATTTACTCTTTTACTTGTACCACTTCAAATAATACACTTTACTTGCACAGTTCTTTTAAAACTTGGTTCATGTATCAGGTGAAATAGTTCATTTCTTGTAAAATTTTCATATGAAAATAAAATACATAATGCTATAATGAGAATCAATATCGTGTACATGAATAATAAAATTATTTGAGGGGTCATGTGCCAAGTATAGTGCATAAGAGTATAATGCATAAGTACATATGTATATATAAAGTTATACATTTAGGCATTTAGAAACATATACTAGCGTTGAATAACTTTATGTCACATAAAAATATTATTTCATACTAAACATAGTTCATGTCCTTGATATTTTGAAACATGTAAAAATGGCATATGCAATATCAAACCATTTTATTTCAAATTCATACATGTATCATGATGGTACTATATATGATCTTAGTTATCTATCCTCTAATCCTTTCCTTATATGAACCCTCATGCTAATATTCTGCTTCTTCAAGTTATCTCTAATATATTAAACTCATGTAACGCTAGCATATTTCTATCACACTATTACATGTAAGCCATAATTCTTTATCTGTTATCCAACTAGCAATGATTAAATCGATCATTTCCTTATATAACCATATCCACACTTCTACCCCACATAACACCTACCCACTATAACTAAATTTATCATTTATATAACCTTGACTATATTTTTAGGAATAAATATAACAACACACATATATAATGTTACTTGAGTATTATTTATCACCTAGTTACTCACTTCCAATTCACCACTTTAACAAAATGTTTACCATTCAAAGAATAAAGTCCCAGATTTCATTATATACTAAACAAGTTTCATACATCTTTCTTCAAAAATAAACTTCTCCAATTATCAAACATGTCATTACACTACTAGAATCACCATTTGACTCTTTATGAACTAGGATAACCAAACTTCAATAACATTATACTAATAGGAATCCAAAAGCAATATTAACTATAATTATAGATATTTATAAGAAACTAAATATGGCCTATAAGGGAAAGTATCATGGATCATAGAGTAGGAAGTTTCACTCACATTGCTATCTTTGAGAGCTTAGTATACATTACCATTATTCTTTAGGGATTTGGCCACACCAAGCTAAGAAAACAAGATGTGTCTTTCACTTTTGAAAGTTCACTTGAACCAAATTCAACCACTGAACACCCCAGGAGGTTTTTCTTGAGGACTCCTCAATTCTAACACCATAACCAATAATTGAAATCAACATCATAATATAAAATTTACTTGAGTCAAGATTAGAGCTAAGCAATCACTTTGAGTCATTTCAACAAACACCTTAATTAAGAGCATCATGAATCCAAAACTCAAATATATATATATATAGCATCACTAAGAATTTCCATTTATTTTGGCCATTAAACAACCAAGCAAATGCTCAAATTCCAGCTAATATTATCATATGAAATCTTTCATTTTGCTCGGATTTCTCTAAGAATATAAAATCCTCAACATTATAGAAAGTTTAGCTTCATCCCTCTTCCAAGTCAATCTTTTTTATCTCCTAAAATTTGATAACAAATTCTAGGACAAAGGTGGAGCCTTCTAATATCAAAAATCAAGAGATAAACACTTACTCATAGGTTGAAATTTGGGAAAGATGATGTTAGATCTAGTGATTACCCTTAGGTGTTTACGATACAAGCATGGCTTTTAATTTTTTTTAAACATAACAAACTTGTAAAAACAGTAGAAACAAATCATCAAAGCAAAATCACACTCACGGCTAGAGGGAGAAAAAATGTATATGATTTTTACATACATCTTTAGTCACATACATCTTCTCAACCAAGCGCAATTACTGCCTATTCTTTGAGAAGTACCAATTCACGAAACCTTACGTGAATAGGTTTAGTTATTGAAAAAAAAAAAATAGATGAAAGAATTAAATATATAACTTTCTTAAAATTGAAATAGAAAGCCTTTCCTTTCCCTTCAAGTATAAAGTGTAGAAATTGCACACAAGGAATACTCTAATAATCTTACACAAGCTCTCGACCACTCAAGAGTAAAAGTAAAGAACACGTGCCTCTCTCTTTTTCTCAATGTGTTTTTCGACTCCTCTCTAATCTCTAATGTGGACAACTAAGCCTTCTTCGGTGAGGAGAGGTTTAAGCTATATTTATAATAGTTTAACCCTAGGCCACCTAAGTGCAATTCAAAAATAGTCATCCCTAAAATTTAGGGATTCCACACACCTACTAGGAAAAGAGTAGATAATTAAATCATGAAAGTAATTTATCAATTAATAATTATATTATTTAATTGATAAATTCATATTTTATTTAATACAAATAAAACATGTGGAACTTTCTAATTGGTCATGCTTGAATAAAAAATCTAATAAAAGAATTTCATTTTATTAAATTTCCTTTGACTTAGTTAGTCTCCTAGTGAAAGTAGGTTTTCTTAAAAATTAAAACTCTTTTAATTCTCAATATTTATTCACTTTAGTTAACTAAGATAATTGGGAGGGAATATATTTGAACATTTCAAAAACCAATTCCCCTCGCTTGGCTGTGCATTTCTCCATCACATGGAGAGGAGGTTGTTTCACAAGTTTGAATAATTCAAATTTTGCAACAATATTAGAATAAATAATTAATTGAATTAATTTTATCATAATGAAATGCTATAACTGAAACTCCTAATTAAATGGCAATTTAATTTTATTTTAATTAACTTTTTAAATTAATTAATTTAAACATTTCAAATATTAATTTAAAGTAGTCTAATAAACATAATTATTTAAGATAAATGTCGTTTAGATTGAGACAACTCTTATTTTGATTAAAACAATATTTGTTTTAAAATTATATTATCTAATTAAAACAACACTTGTTTAATTTAGAGAACTAATGTACAAATTATTTTTGTCTCTTTAGTAACAAAAATGTTTCTCACATTTTCAAGTATGTTTAGGACAACATTTGTCCTAAAATAATTCTTTATCTAGATTAAGACAATTCTTGTCTTAATTAAGACATAAATGCTTTAAGCTATCATTTAATTTCATCTAAATTTCTTCCAACTTAATGTGGATTGGATTCTCCAAAGTTAGGTGAGGAATCCATTTGGACATAGAAATGTCAAACTCCAATAAACTTGAGATTATTTTAATCTCATTAAGATAATCAAAGTTTATTAATCATGAAGTCATTTCACCAAAGACTCATGATGACACTCTAGAAAAAATCGTAAAATTACAAGAAGTCAATGTTAAACATTGATTTATCTAATTTACAAACTTAATGTTTGTGAACCCTCGTAATTATCATTGTCATAAGGTAAAATTATTGTTTTGCTCCTTATGTCAATTTTGTCCCTTAGTATCCGATTTCATCCGATAAGTAATAAGATAATCTTTTAAAAGTTTTCTAAAACTATTTAGAAATACTAGTAGTTACTTCATCATTTCACTGTGAATATGATTTTAGATTTATCCAAATATATATATATATATATATATATATATATATATATATATCTAATTTTTTCATAACCCTTATGCAAATGTATCTTGATTTATTATAATATAGGAATCTTAATAACTAGAAAATAAAGCTTATATAAATATATTTTATTTATTAATATCAAAATGTATTTACATCAAATTAGAGAATATAACTTACTTTTCAGAGCAACCTATTCCCAACAAATGAAATTATGGTGCTATCTCCTAAGTTGATGCTAAATATATGAAATATGTTTCCCTTGTTCTAGTTGCTTTCAGCCAAAGATGATTCACACACTGTACTTCATGTTTTCTGCTGTTTAAGATTTCATTTTCACACTGTATTCCCTCCCTGATGGAGCTCTCGGCTAGGTTGCAGATTATCTCCTTTGTTTCATATACTGCATTGGCTACGATGGTTGACGTGAAGACAAGTGGCTCTGGGAACTTCCAAACTAGGGAGAAGAGATGAGAGAGAGGTCAAGAGGAAGAAGGCTTCGGGTGGCTTTTGGCTATTCAAGTAAGCTACTGGAAAATCTAAGAAGAGGAAGTGGGGAAATTACCTAAAGTTTTTGCAAAGTTAGCCCAGAAATCTTCTGAATAATGGCCGAGTGACTTCTCTGGAGAATGGTCGAATGCTCTAGAGAAGGTACATGTGAAACAAGTCAAGTTAATTTTACCAAAATGTCCTATGCTAATACTTCTTCAATTTGAAGCCCAATGGGTATTTAATAAGCTTGAAGCAAAAGTATCTAAATATTTCATCATGAGGTGGCCAGCCAATAGCTACAAGAATTGTCTAGAGTTTCATAGATGTGAAATGTGGCCAATTTGCCCTCATTTTGTACACTTGCCCCAAGGGGAAAATCATCCTTCAACTTATAACATTTTATTTTTGCATAATTTCTTTCTAAAACCACTACCATATGAAAATTCACATCCTCTAGCTTATTATAATGCAAGTCTAAACATTTTACAAAAGCCAAAATGGAGTTTGGTTAAATGGTTAAAACTCATTCCTATACTAAGTATACTTGTAAATAAGTGGATTTCCTCAAGTATAATAATATCATGTCAAAGACGGGGCATTACAATTTACTATCCCCTTTAAAAAATGTCCATGAGAATCTCTTCGCGCTACGTTCTTACCATGTTGGCACATTTTTTTCCATAGATCTCTCATGGACTTGTGGACTGCAAGAAATTTCACAAGAAAATTGTACAAAAATCCATTCAGTAAGATATATGTAAGAAATAAGCGTGATTTGTTTGAGAAATTCTCACAAATTTTTTGTTCGTGAAAAAATTGCTGATTTCTTGTAGTTGTTGGATGCATATTATTATGACTTGTGTATGCACTATTTAGTTTAAAGTGATGCTCAATGGTGTTCATGGGATCATCCACCTAAAAGGGGGCTTGCAACGAGGTGATTCACTTTATCCTCATTTATTTCTTGTATGTACTGAAAGTCTCAGTTCACTTTTCATTCAGGGTGAAAGTCGTAATATGATCCGTGAAGTGAAGTGTTATAAGTGCACCTCTATGCTATGTATCTATGTATCTATGTCAGCAGTAGGTTAGCTTGGTTAGGAGCTATTGTGTTTCATTTATGTAATTCCCTGTTGTTCGGTTGGCTAGGTTATTTGCAGTCCTTAATTTACACTTGTATTGCTGATTTATGGTAGTTAGAAGCTTAATTGTATGGCATTATGAAAGATTATCACTTCTCCAATCTCTTTATTTCTTCTTCTCTTTTCCCTCACCTCTCTTAAAATTCTTCTATCATGAAGGTGTGCCCTTTTCCAACTAATGTAAATCATGTTTTTTTGTTGATAACAATCTTATTTTTTTGAAAGCTGATTTTGGTGAATGCTTAGAGTTTAGGAGAATCTTACTAAACCATGAGAGGTGTTTGTGCCAAAATGTAAATTCTCACAAATCAGTAACTTTCTTTAGTAAAATTTACTAGTAGGATGTTAGAGAAAACATCATGAATATGCTACAAATTGAAAACATTGCATATAATGAGAAGTATTTAGGGTTACCTACCATGTTCGACTGGAGAAAATGTTTAACTTTTTAATCCTTAAAGGAAATAATTTGAAAAAGATTAAAAGGGGAAAGGAAAGATTGTTTACCAGGGTTAAGAAAGAAGTACTTATTAAAGCAGTGGCACAAGCTATACCAACATACTATATGAGTTATACTTATGCTCACCGAGACACTTTGTTGAGAATTAAGACTGTTGATGGCCAAGTTATGGTAGAGTGAGAGTTTTGTTAAGTTAAATTACACTGGCTAAGTTGAGCTAGACTGTTTGTTCTAAAACAAATCAGAGGGATATGTTTCCGAGATTTAGAGGTGTTTAACAGAGCTCTCCTTGCTAAGCAAGGATAAAGGCCTTTTGAGGAACACAATTCCTTACTGCATGTTGTTTCGAAAGTTAAATACTTCCTAAATGCAACTTTTGTAAATGTTGTAATTGGCAAGAATTCATCCATGAATTAGAGAGGTTTACTGAAGAAAGGAAGGTTTTATAGAAGGGTTTGTTTCTTTACATGTGGGGTTATCCTTGGCTACCACATCAATAGAACTTTATGATCTAATCTACAAAGAACATTGACTCTCATTAGCATACGATTAGTGACTTATTTCTGAAGGGAGAGGTGGAACAGGGACTTGATTTTTCATATGTTCAATGAAAAAAAGCATAAGCTATATGCAATATTCCTCTTAATTTTCTAAGGGTCAATGATTGTGAACTCGGTTCTATATACCGAATGGCTCCATTAATGCCAAATCGGCCAATAAACTTGAACAAAAGGTGAAATGGGATGGAAGCATTATGATGGGCATAACACTAAGACTAGTAAGGTGATCCATTTTGGGCACTTTGGAGCGGTCTGGAAAAAAGTGTGTGGTGCCTAACTACCAAATAAGTATAAACTCTTTTATGGAGGTTATGCCATGATAGTCAACCATCTATTAAAGCTTTATCAAATAGGGGTATGGTAGTGCTGGGCTTATGCTTTCATTATGGAAGGAAACAAGAGAACCCAAAGCATGTATTTTTATTGTGAGTATTTCTTCGGATTCTAGTGAAGTTTTATGGATATTCTTATGTCAGATTTGCATTGATCCTCTAGTTTTTTTAAATAGTTTCAACATGTTAGTTGTATATGGAATGAGGAGCAACTATGTCTATTGCTATGTATTGAATTTATTGTAGAATAAAAACTTTAAGGCTAGGACAGAGGGTAGAGGAGCTTGACCATCTATGCCAAAGTTGCTATGATTTCTAGAAATAGGTGAAAGGGTGTAGGCAACCAATAATATAGCGGAGGCGTTTAGTACAAGAATTCTTTTAAGATTCCTAAAAATTATTAGTTGGGAATCTTAAATTCTTATGTTTGGTATAAGATTTGAAAAAATTTTCCAAAAAAATTAGGAATCTTATAACACTTTTTAAGTAGCTTTTTTGGAGGTGGCATTCTTAGATTTTCACCCCGTAGAAAAATTTTGGTAGATCCAAAATGATCATTTTATCCTCCCTCCCAAACTACCAAACCTCCAACTTAGAACTGGCAAAATGGGCCCGGCCCGATGGGCTAGCCCGATGTAAACTGAAAAAATAAGGTTGGGCCCTAAAAACACCAACCCGAAATAATTCGGGCTTTTTTGGACTGGGCCGAGTCGGGCTGGTGGGCCAACCAGAAAATAATCAAATTTAAAATTTGTGTCATTAGTTATAAAGATGTGATTGTAGCTTAGTGGTTGGAACATTTTGTTTAGACCAGCCATGGGTTCAAATCCTAACATTTACACAACATAAATTTTGTTTACTTTATCTAGTTATTCCTCTTAAATTTTCTTTCTTTTTTAGTTTTTGCTTCTCAAACGTGTTAATACTTTAAATGTCTTTTCGATAATAATTTTATTATATAACCATATTTAATAAAATTTATTATTTTAGTATTTATTATAAAATGGAGAAGGGTATCCATAAATTCACATTTCATCATTTGCTATGTTATATATAAGACAGTAATTGAATTATTTTCAGTGCAAAAATGCTTTCAGTTTCATATCATTTTGATGGACAATGTGCACGGCATCTATTTATGAAAAATCCAATACATAAATGAAAGAAAACAACAAAAGAAATTAATTTTCATTTATAAATTTTGGTTATTCACTAAATACAAGTAATTAAATTCAGTCACAATAGTAAGAATTTTCCTAATTAGGAAACCACGTTTTCAGGCTTAAATTTTTTTTCTATACAAAAAAATTAATTTTTTATTTGTTTACTTCTCCCAAGTCAATTATATTTCCTCCCAAGAACATCTCTAATT
This sequence comes from Ceratonia siliqua, assembly GCA_034509205.1. Classification (NCBI taxonomy): domain Eukaryota; kingdom Viridiplantae; phylum Streptophyta; class Magnoliopsida; order Fabales; family Fabaceae; genus Ceratonia; species Ceratonia siliqua. The sequence goes on from JASKGM010017771.1 coordinate 8,614, forward strand.
AAGTAGGAAGCAAAGTTAGTAAACTCATATTGGAGTTTACTACTTTCATGTCATCAAATCTTGGCTACTTTTCCTGGAACTTCAACTTAGCATACAGCTTCAAAAATTAGGGATATTTCTTTATTCTAACATGAAAGTAATATATATATTTTTTTTACACAAGACTACATTGATGAGCTAAACTTATGTTTTTATATAAAAAACATGATTTTTTCTCATATAAATTTTATAAGTCAAAAAGTACTGGGCTGTCCTGAAGCCCGATGGGTTGGTATAGGGCCAGGTTAGGCTGGCATATTCCCAGCCCGAAACAAAACCAGGTTAGACCAGCCTAACCCGAATATGGTGGCTAGCCCAACGGGTCAGGTCGGGCCAGGCTAGGCCGAGCCAGCCCATTTGCTAGCTCTACTCAAATTTCAAACCCTAAACTCTGAATTCCAAATTACCAACCCCAAACTCCAAATCTGAAAAGGATCATTATCTCATTAATCTAAACAAATTTATTATGTTATATCCCATACGTATAACTGTAAAGTGTGTTTTTCCTGAAAATGTTAAAAACACAGTTAATTAGCCAATTTTCATGTGCCCAGCATAATTATTCTGTGTGCAGACATGCTAATAAATACTAGTTATGCCTTCATATTCTCCTTTATTACAACTTTATCTCCCTCAACATGTGACATAGATTGACTTGATAAATTACTCGTTGAGAAAGTTTGATTAAATGGAATTATATATAGTGACTTGATAAAAGTTAACAAATTCAAAAAGATGAGCTTTGAAAATTAGAAAAATCCCACCATTCATTCGAAGAATCTTCGTATCTTTCTATCAAATGAATCAAAGACCAAGGGAGGCCATTGGTCTAGTGCAGACAATGAACCAAAACTAGTAACCAGCACCCTATTTTTTTGGTGAATATTTTTTGCCTCTTTGTCCAGTCAATTATTGGTGACCTTGAACCATTTCGTATTTCAATTGTCAATATCTCAAATTAATGTGCACATGTTATTATGACCTATATATTTTTCTTAATGGGCCATCTCCAAAAAATGCCAAAACCTGTCATATATATACTTCATGCTTCATGAATTATACATATTTTTAAAATTTTTTGTAATTTATACCTTTTATTACCAATTTTTTAAAATTTTCATTAGTTTTTCATGTAAATTATACATATTATTTCTTTAAAATATAAATTTATTGCAATTTATATAGGGGTATTTTTGTAAAAATCACATAGATTCTAGGAAAACAGCATCTGAACTAAATGTGAAAATTTCCATCATTTACAGGAATCTACAAGACTAACCAAACACAATTTCTGACATTCCTGAGAATAAGATTCCCAGGAATCATATTCCCATAAATCATGTTTCCTAGGAGCAAAAAAATTTCTCTTGAACCAAACGCCCCTTAGATTTACTAGTTTAGCAATTGAAAGAAACCTATAGTCCCTTACAAGCTTAACGTTGATGGAGCCTACTTTAATGAAGGACTTGGGCAGTAGGATATGTTGTAAGGGATGTTGATGGGCGATTTTGTTGGAGCAATGGTGCATAACATGGAGGGGTTTTTTTAACATAAAAATATTTAAACTAAAATGTGTTAACATTATATCTAAAATAATTACTAATAATAATAGAGATTAACAATAAATTAATATATTTTGGAATTATACTCATAGTTAGCTTATAATATTCTTTTATCATAATAATTTTATATAACAATTGGTGATGTGATAATTAGCTTTGGTCATACATCAAGTTGCATATATTTTTTTCTTGTCAAATTTTAAAAGATTTGAGTTCAAATTTTAATAATATTATATACAAAATTAAAACTTAATAAATGAAGTGATAATTTTTCTTAAAATGAGGGTTAATATAACTTTTGGTCCTTAAAATTTTACTCAATTTTTAATTTGGTCCCTATACTTAAATTTCTTTTAATTTAGTCCTTACAATTTCAATTTCTTCTGATTTTGTCCTATTATAACACTTTTAATTAAATGCTTTCTTAGCAAACAAAATTCAAACGTGGCATTTCATTTATTAGACATTTTTTTTCCCACATCGCCAATACTACTTCTATTCATATTAAGCCATGAGTCAAATTTTCCATGTCAGACAAAAGGGTTTTGCTTTCACGGTCACACACCCATTTTTTCAGAGTTCACCCACTCCTTCTCCTTATTCCTCCTAGCACATCCTTCATCCTCAAGTCGCACACAGCCACTAAACCCATTACTTTTCCCCTTCTTGCACCCTTTTTCTTTCTTCTTCCTCCTAAAGTCACTAACAAAACCTATAGTGAATCTTAAAGAAGCAGAATCATCTTCCTTCTTCCTCTTTCCCCTTTTCTCACGAAGCATTGCCACTTGAGGCCACCATTGCCTCCTAAAGCACCGTAAACTAGCACCATTGAAGCTTACCTAAGCTTCATTGACTAAGATCCACTCTAGAGCAAACACATTCTCACCAGAAAAGGGAAGAAGGGGAAGAGATCTTGATGTCTTTCATTCTCCACAATCTAAATTTCTTTGCATTTGAGAAACACATAAGATGTGAGCCATAAGGAAGGCAAGAAATGGAACAATGGAAGGTCCCAATGGATTAATGGTGCAATGGGTCAACCATTTTCTAAGGAAAATTGGCTTTTTCTGAGGAAAAAGAAAAATAGAGTAAGAAGAAAATAACAACCAAAGCTATTAGAATTTAGTAGCAAAAGTCTACGAAAAGAAAATTTTAAAGAAATTTAAGTAGTCAATTAGTGCCAATTTTAGAGTGAGAAAGATACATAATATATAAGATTCAATATTTAAACAGTGAATCTCATTTATTTTAATTATTGGAGATCAAACACATTGTCTTTCATTCTCGATAATTTAAATTATTTTGCATTTAATATGGATTATGCTTTTTAAAGGTTCACTGTAGGTTTTGTTGATGGCTTTAGGAGAAAGAAAAAAAGGCACAGGAAGGGGAAAAGTAAGGGGTACTGCTACATGGGACTTAAGGACAAAGGAAGCATTGGGAGGAATAGGGGAGAAGGAGCGGGAGAACTCAAAAAAAATGGGTGTGATTGTGAAAGCAGAGCCTTTTTGTCCTTTTATTATGACTTGGAAAATTTGTACACGTGGCTTAATATGAATGAAAGTAGTACCAGTGATGTGGAAAAAAATACAAGTCTAATAAATAAAATGCCATGTTTGAATTCTATTTGTCAGGTAAGCATTTAATTGATAGTGTTATGTTGGATGACATGGACAAAATCATAAGAAATTGAAACTATAAGGACTTAATTGAAAGAAATTAAAGTATATGGCCCAATTGAAAATTGAGTGAAATTTTAAAGATCAAAAGTTATAAGCTAAAGTTTTCTTTTGGTCCCTTAACTTTTTACCAAGTTTTAAGTTTGTCCCTAAACTTTTTTAGTTTCATTAATATTCCTTAACTTACATAATAATACTAAGTTTGTCTTTACATTAACTCTGTTAACCCCACTAATGAAATTTGATGATGTGTCGTCCACGTGGTATGTTAATTGCCAATGTGGAATTTAATTGCCACGTCACATGCTGAATTGAAGGACTCCAAAATGATGTCATTTTGAGAAGCTAGTGCCTTCAACTGAAGCGTCACTACTTTTGTCTTCCTTCTCAATCAACTGCTCTTCTCCTTCTCCTTCACGAGCACCACTCCTCTTCTCACCATTTTTGTTTCAATAATTTCAATATCTTCTCACCATCTTCTTTTTCTTCTTGTTTCATTTGCCCTAAGCTAATCGATTGACGAAACCTTAAACCGCATATGGTTTTTCCTGCAAGTAAGACCAAAATTATGTGTTCATCCTTAATATTCTTAAGAGTAGGCTATTCGCGAGGCTACTGAAGATGCTGGGTTTGAAGCCACATTGCTTAGAGATGAGAAGAATGAGAGATATCAGCTTTGTAAGCAATTCAAGCTATGCTAAAAGTTCCAGTGGCCTTGGCAATTGAAGAAGCAAAAGTACACTACAATCCTAATATTGTTAACTACAATTATATTCGAGAAGCCATAAAAGACACTAGATTTGAACCCATACTTATCAGTTCAAGTGAAGACATGAGCAAGATAGACCTCAAGGTTGATGGTGTATGGACCGTTCCATAGACTGGTTAAAAATTCTCTTCAAGCACTCCTAGGGGTTGAAAGTATAGAATTATATCTTGAACAGAACAAAATATCACTATTTTAAACTAGACATGATAGGACCAAGGAATTTCATCAATGTCATTAAAGGAATGAGGTCCGGGCATTTTAAAGCAAAAATATTTGCTCAAGAAGGAGGACGAAGAGATACTCATAGATATGAGGAAATTAAACAATATTATAGGTCCTTCTTATGGAGTTTGGTTTTTACTGTTATAGTCTTCCTAACTTCTATGGTGCTTATGTATATCTTGGGAATTAAGCATGGATTAGAAACCAAAGTTGTCAATATGCTTACAGTGGGGGAGATTTTAATATGGGTGCTTTCCACACCAATGCAATTCATTATTGGCAAGTGATTCTACTCTGGTTCCTACAAAGCATTACGCCATGGCTCTGCTAACATGGATGTTTTGATTGCCTTGGTAACAAATGTAGCATGAATGTTTTAAAGGGGGAGAGGTGGTACGTGAAGGAGAAGGATGAGAGCAGTTGATTGAGAAAGAAGACATAAACGATGGTGTTTTAGTTACAAAGGAGAAGGCATCAACTTCTCAAAACAACGTCACTTTAGAGTCCTTCAATGTAGCATGTGACATGGCAATTAAATGTCCATGTTGATAATTAACTTGCAACATAGGCGACACGTCGGCAAATTCCATTAGTAGGGTTAACAAAGTTAACAGTAGAGACAAACTTGGTACTGTTGTGTAAGTTGTGGGACATTAATGGAACCAAAAAATGTTAAGGGACAAACTTGAAATCCAGTGAAAGTTAAGGGACCAAAAGAAAACTTTAGCCAAAGTTATATTAACCTGAAAAATTAACTAGCATATAAATTTGTGCATAATCTAATGACAATTTTTATGAGAAGAGATATAAAAATGCTAAAATACACTTTTTGTGCCTTAAGTAGGGTTGAGTTTCATTTTTGTCTTAAATGTTTTATTTTGTTAAATTTAATTCTACATTTTTCAAAAAGTTTTAATATTTTTCTAAAACTAGCTCTTTCTAGCTAATTAATGAAAATTGTTAAGGCAAGCTCCACATTTCCAATTGAAGTCTTAGGTGGCTAACTTTGAATTTGTAGTAACCCAATATTAACCAAAAAAAATGAAAAAAATTCTTAACTTCTCTCATTTCCCTACAAAATCCCTAAATCCTCGAAGTAGGGTTCTTAACCACATTCCACATTGCGGTGTTGCATTCAATAGTGGTTAGCTGGCACAGATGTGTGAGAACCTAGAAAAGACAACAAAGAAACCAATGCTCCCTCCTCTTGGACCCTTCTCTCACTACCACTATTTGTTTTTTCAATAGAAAATACATAAGATGAAGAATTTTTGTATGAGTGAGTGGTGTAGTGGTGGAAAATAATTCAGGTACTCTTATAGTACCATATTTTCTTCGTTGGAACTGTGCAACGTAGTTTTTTGTAAAAAATACCATGTGACACAATCTTAACAGAAAAAATGTAGTATTACGGAAGTGCCATACACTTACAACTTGACCTTTGCTTTGTCCTGAGGTTTTCTAATTCATGTGCAATTCTCCATTCTTGCTAATGAATTATGAGTGCCATTTCTCTCCTCTAGGTCAAGAAGGCAAGAATTTGCCAATATAAGAGGCAACTTATTTGAAGGATCGACAATTTAAACAAATTCAATTCGGTATTTATAATATGAAAAACCATGTAATAATAGGGTAATCCAAATATGACCTACTAATAATTGTTTTTTCTTAATATCCTTCTTGGGGGGCATTTCACCATGTGATTCAACATTCTAAAACAAAATTAATTAATTTGGGACTGCAATGTGGAATTTGATATTAAGAACCCTAATTTCATGCGGTTGGGGATTTTGAGAAAAAGGAGAGATGATCACTTTTTTTTTTCCTGTTAATGTCACACAAAGCAAACAAAATTTCAAAATTAGTCACAAAGGACTTCAAGTGACCATATAGAATTCACCTCAATAATTTGTATTAATGAATTAGACAAAGTTAATGTTTAGAAAAAATACTAGAACTTTTTAAAAATATATAAAATTAAATTGAATCAAATAAAATTTTAAAATAAAAATGAAATTGAAGGCGAAAAGTATATTTTAATAAAGGAAGAAAAGAAAATTAATCTAAAATTGTCTTTGTATTTAAAAGAACTAGTCCATACCCATATTTTGCACAAGGGCTGAGCTATTTCTTTAACCAAATACATAATATTATGTTAATTTGTAATTACATTTATAATTGAGTTTTGGTTGTAAACTTTAAAAACTATTGTTAAATGTAAAATAATTTTAAAAAAATAACGAATTCCATATTTAACATAATATATGAAACTAATATTACTGGATAAAAAGAAGTATTATAAATCTAACCTTAGTGAGCAAAATTAAAAACTAATAACAACTATATTTTCATAATTTTAGCAATAAAAGCCACAATCTTATTTGAGCTTCTCTGGTGGGAGTTATATATCCAATCCCGCTAACTCTAAATAACAACAAAGAGTCAATGGTCAAACAAACACAAACCTACAATATTATTAGGGTTTCCTATTATGGTTCTGATTCATACTATATGAAAAATCACTTGAAGGCATTATGTTAACAGGTGATGTTGAATGACATGTAACTACAAAATATGGATTGGACCTCTTTTAAAACAAAAGGGTATTTCTTCTCATTCTTGCTTCTTTCTTTCAATCAATGTTACTTAGAACAACTTTTGAAATAAAAAAAATTTAATTCAAAATTTCAAAATATCAAAAATATATATATAAACCTCAAACTTAACTTATTACAATTAATATATTTGTTAGTAGGGATTACAGAAAAATGAAAATATGTTTGTTTATAAAATAATGATACTTCCACTTCATTATAATGCTTAACAAAATGCAATAATAAACTATAAAATAATATTATTTGAATTGGCATAACAATTAATTTAATTTATCTTATAATAAAAGTAATTGGCTTCTATTTCAAAACCTTATCATTTGAAAACTCATGGGACTGAGGCACAGGAGACAAATTTGCGAAATTCCAACTTCTTGGTAGCAAATTCTCTAGTACAGTTCAAGAAAACATTTAAACTTATATGTCTAAACTTTGCACCTCAACAACTTGGATAGCGAGAAATTTAGCAAATCATAAAAAAATTGATAACAAATGCAATATTACCTTAATTTTAGGTTTCATTTTGAAATACTTTTATATAACATTTTAAAATAAAAACGAAACAAATATGAAGTCTCATAATATAATATTATTCTAAAACATCATAAGTTTTAAATAATATTAAGTCATAAAATATTGCATTATATCTTCTTATACAAAAGGGGAAAAATATGATTTTTTTTATTTTGTTATAGGACAATGAAACTATAAACAATTACCTTAAAATCATAAAAATAATTATTTAATTGTTTGTAATGAAATTAAATATTTTTAAATCATATTTTATGAGATGGGGGGTTGAATTACATGTAACTATAGAATTTGGAATGTTTTGAGGCAGTAAGAAAGGGAATAATCTCTAAAATAATAATAGTAGATTGAGCCATATTAATTCCTTAGATTTATCTTTAAATAAAAGTAAGATACACAATGAAATACATGTTTCCTATTATGATTATGATTCATACCATATGAAAAATCACTTAAAGGCATTATGTTGATAGGTGGGGTTGAATGACATGTAACTACAAAATCTGGAATAGACCGCTTTTGAATCAAAACGGTCTTTCTTCTCATTCTTGCTTCTTTCTTGCAATCAAAAATATAATTTAAAAATGAAAAAATGAAAAAATTATATATATAAACTTGAAACTTAACTTATTATAATTAATGTATTTGTTAGTTGGGATTATAGAAAAATAAAACATATTTGTTTATAAAATAGTGGTACTTCCACTTCATTATAATGCTTAACAAAATGCAATAATAAACTATAAAACAATATTATTTGAATGGGCATGACAATTAATTTAATTTATCTTATAATGAAAGTAATTTGCTTCTATTTCAAAACCTTACAATGCCCAACTCTAAAAATGAAATAAATCTAAAAACTATTAAGTAAAATTATTATAACTACCATGTAAATGATAAAAGAAATGAGATGATGCAAGAAAGAGATGGAGAGGAAGATGTGCAATGCAAAATAAATTAAATTGATTAATTAGAAGATTTCCCCAATTAATTAATTAGTGTTATATATGATAATTAAATGAAAAGTAAATCTAATTAATTAGAACCCTAACCTCATGAGTTTGGGGATTTTGGGAAAAGGGAGAGACAACCAATTTTTATTTTTATGTTAATGTCACACAACTAAAAAAATTTCAAAATTAGCCACATAAGACATCAAGTAATGATATAGAATTCACCTCAATAATTTGTATTAATGAATTAGACAAAGTTAATGTTTAAAAAAAATGGTAGAGCTTTTTAAAAAAATATATAAAATTAAATTGAATCAAACATAATTTTTAAAAAAAATGAAATTTAAGACGAAAAAGTGTATTTTAATAAAGGAAAATAGAAAATTAATCTAAAATAGTCTTTGTATTTAAAAGAAGGGAATTTTGCATTTTTCCACCATAATCTTTAGTTGTCATTGTAATCTCCTTTCTAATCTATTAATTGTAATACTTACACTCTAAACTATTACAATTGATTCAAATTAACCCACTGTTTAATTGAATATTAAAATTAATGATTTTAGTAAACATGGGCTTGTAGGAGTTGACTTGGTCAAGTTCTCTACCATCTCAACATTATGACTTATTTTCATTCAAGTATATCATTGAATTTGCTGTAGTTGCATTAGTAGTCTCAGTTTGTGACCTTTGTTTGATGCTTTAGTCCTTTATTTGTGAAAGCAAGATTATATTGTATTTTTTATATTCTTTTCATTAGTTTGTAAACTCTTTTTCTGATAGCTTTTCCTAGGTTCCGTCATGCCTCTCTTCTAAGTTTTTCTCTTCGAGGTCTTTCCTATACATATGTATTCGTTTCTTTCATAAATAGAACGAATCTGATCTCACAGAATTCTCCCTTCTTTATGGTATCAGAGCTCCTTGGTTCAAGAACCACAACTCTATTTTGAATGGATTTGCTTGAAATTGTGACCATGTCTCAGATCGAGAACAAGCCGGAAGAGACTCCAGCAAACGTTATAGTTAATAGCCACTCCAGCGACATTGACTTCCTTTCCCTATATTTTCTGCAATCGTCGGATAACTCGGGGCAAGTTTTTTCAGTAAGCTTTTCATTGAAGGGAATTATGGGGGATGGGCGAAGGACATGATAACGGCTTTGCGTGCGAAAAATAAATTTGGGTTCATTAATGGAAGTGTCACCATTCCTGCTCTGAGTTCACCAAACCATGTTCACCAGTTATGCTGTGATGCCATGGTGTAGAGCTAGTTATAGAATGCCATCAGTAAGGACGTTAAGAGCAGCATCCGATTTGCTGAATGACTAGGGAAATCTGGATTGACTTAGCTAAACGACTTGGCAAATGGAGTGAAACAAGGGCATATGAGCTAAGGTGCTCCATCTCTCAGTTTCGCCAGAATAAAGCACACATAGCTGTCTACGACTCCAAGTTAAAGGAGCAGTGGGATGAGGCTAATTGTATCCCACCCATGCCACAATGTTGTTGCGAAGGGCAGAGTTGTGAGGCAAATAAGCATTTCACAGGGAGAAAAAACATTTATATGATTTTTTTATGGGGTTAGATGAAATTCTTGGGACTATCAAAACCCAAATCTTGAGCTATAGACCCATGCCATCTTTAAGAACAGTGTACCATCTTGTATCTAAGGATGAACAGCAGAGGACTGCCAATTATGTTGTGGAGTGTGGGGACAAGAAGTTTGCAACATAATTCCATTATCTTCACAATATTTTACCACAATATTTGATCGAAATTCTAATCCATTATCAGTCATTATGTGTTTTACTTTTCTACCAAACTGTGTCTCAATCATATTACAGAAAGCAGGTAAACAATGACTCACATCAGATTTGTGCTTCATTAAGTAAACCCAAATAGCTCTACTATAATCATCAACTATTGAGAGGAAATAATGAGCACCAGATAGAGAATGAGTTTTGTAAAGACCCATATATCACAATGAATCAGATCAAATCATGATATAGATTTAATGGAGCTAACATGAAAGGTTAGTCTAATTTGTTTAGCTTTCATATAGGAATCACAAAATACAACGTTTCCATCATTGATATCACTACAAATTGACCTAATTTGCTGCATCTTCAAGTTGGAAACATGTCTAAGGTATCTATGCCAATTCTCAAAAGCATCACCCTTACTTATTGCCATTGCTCTCTTTTCCATATGTGCTAATTCAAGATAATAGAGCCCATTCTTCTGTCTACATAGGCTAATCAGTCTCTTCAAATTCAAGTCCTACATCACATAGATATTAGCAAGGAAAATTAATGCACAGTTATAATCCTTAGACAATTTACTTGCATAGATCAAATTGCATTGGAAATCTGGCATATTTAACACACGGTCAATGATCATGCCATTTGGAAGATGAACTTTCCCAACACCTTTGACAGGTACCCATGCCCCATTTGGAATTTTGACTAGGGGTTCCTCAATGTTTACCATTTCTTCAATTAGAATACTGTCACAAGTAATATGCTCTAATGCTCCAGTGTCAATGATCAATGGTTTCCCAAAGATTACCTTACCAATCATGTTGATATATGGAGAATGGTCATCTGCCTTTCCAATGTTTGACTCATGTCCCAAGCATTTTAGAAGCTGAGCATACTGAGTAATTGTTAAACCAGGTACTGAACTCACAACTGACTCAACCTAGGAAACCCTTGGAGTGGCCCTCTGCTCATTAGAAGTACCTCATTTCTCCTTCCTGCTTCCCTTCTGCCAATTAACTGGGTACCCAGTTAATTCGTAGCGCTTCTTCTACAGGTAACCCAACTTGCCATAGTGTCTGCATTTTGGTGTCTCTTTTCTGCCATAATGGTGGTCCCTAACTTCTTTGTCTAAAGGGTTTCCCTGAACTTGGAAGGCTGTGGTCTCAATAATGATCTTGCGACTGAAGATGAAACTTGTGACAGTTAGATGTTTGTTGACTGTTGCAGTCAAGAAGGTTTGGGAAATACATCAATTGGATGTAAATAACGCCTTTCTTCATGGCGACTTGGATGAAGAGGTTTACATGCAGGGGTTTGCTCGAAAGGGGGAGACCAGAGTTTGTAGGTTGCGAAAGTCTTTATATGGATTTCCTCAAGCATCTCGCAACTGGTATCACAAGTTCACTAAAGCCCTTCACACAGTTGGTTTTCAACAATTAAAGGTGGATCATTCTCTATTTCTTACCACTCAGGACAGACTTTTGTTACAACTCTCACTATGTTGATGATGTCATTATTGCAGGAAATGACAGGGTTTAGATATAGAAAGTGAAGGCCTATCTAGATAAGCAGTTCAATATCAAAGATTTGGGTCCTTTGAAATACTTCCTCGGAATTGAAGTAATGCGAACACCGAATGGATTAGTTTTGAGTCAGTGGAAGTATGCCCTTGACATTTTAGAAGAATCTGGCATGCAAGGTTGTGACAACTGCCGAGGCTATCAAATTAAATCTCTAAGTAACTGATTCACCAAATAACTGTCGATCACTTTGATTAGGTAATCAATTCAGAGCAAGAACAATAAGTAGGGGTTTTATAATGGACAATAAAGTGACAGTAATGGAAATAATAAACAGAATTTGGAAACAACCAATCCAAGGGAAGTAACCAGTCTTGATTTTAATTTATCCTTAATCACTAAAGAGTCATTCAATCAATAATCTATTTCTTGATTTTTAGAACATATTTAGAAGCCTCAATATAATTCTTGGGTTCACCACTGAATAAGCATCCACGATTTAGTTAATCAGGGTTAGACAAATCAAGCTTTCATCTAACACCATCTTAACCTAAAAACCAAAACCCAATCAAGCTAAACAACTCATCAATCAGTTTTGATGCCTTGTTCAGTCTCTGCAGGTCTCTCTTGACACATCATAACTATGCAACTATCATGTGAATATCCCAAGCAAATTAAGTAACTTAATCAGAATCTCAAAAGAAAGGAGAAAACTTGATAAATGCTTGAACTGGAAAATGCTTAAACTAAGATCTCAAAATGAAACATCAAGACTGTCAATCCCTAGAATTAATTAAAGATTCTAGCCCTCCATGAATAAAAGGGACGAACTTATAGAGGAATGAAATGAAACCCTAAATAGAACAGAGAAGAGAACCAGTCAGAGGCAATGGAACAGTTTTTATAAAACCCTAGCTGCTGGCAACGTTTTACAACATCTGTATATATATAAAATCCTAAACCACTAATTACAAGTCTGCCCCTAGGTCAAAGTGTCTCCCAATTGTCTAACCAGGCCATTAGATGATTTCTAGGGAAAAAGTATGAGCATGAGCAAAAAGCAACATTTTTGATAAGTGGTCTACATAAGATGACTTCTAGTGGCAACATTCCATCTCTGACTTCCAGGTTAAATTTGACTCACTAAACATTCAAATTAGTCTTGAAGTTCTTCATCAAAGTTGTAGAGATTTGTCTTAGCTTTACTACAAGATAAAGTTAATGATTATTAGATATCTAGAACTCAAGTTATGGCCAAAATACAAAAGCAACATAAAAGCTCTAATAATGCTAAAATATATAATTAAACCCAATTAGAGCTCAAACTTATAAAATGTGGCCAAATCCAATAACTTGAGCACACGAGAGGATTAAAAGACTAAATGTGAGGCTAAACTAATATATAGAAATTGTGTTTATCAGGTTGCAAACCTTGTGCATCTCTAATGGAGCAGAATCACCAATTGACTATGGATAGTACAGACTCACAGATTGATGTGGCTCAGTATAGACGATTGATTGGGCAGTTATTATATCTGACTGTTACTAGACCTAATCTCACATATGCTATGAATACTCTCCAGTTTGTTAATGCCACCACCAGTTAGCACATGATGTTTACTGAAAGAGTATTGATATACTTGAAACGTTCACCAGGACAATGATTATTGATTCCCAAGATAGGAGGGTTGAACCTCACGGCCTACTGTGATGTCGATTAGGGTAGTTGTCAAATGACTCATTGCTCATGTACTGGATACTTCATCACCCTTGGGGGTTCACCTGTTTCCTGGAAGACCAAGAAATAGACCGTTGTTGCTTGATCATATGCTGAAGCAGAATACCGAGCCATGGCCATCACTGGCAGTGAATTATTGTGGTTGCGATGGTTGTTGATTGACTTACAGGCTCCCCAGATTGGTCCCACTTCACTGTTCTGCGACAATCAAGTAGCTTTTCATATAGTTGCCAATCCTGTGTTCCTTGAGCGAACGAAACATGTTGAGATGGATTGTTATTTTGGTCATGAAAGGGTTCAATCTAATGATATTGCTCCTACCAAAATTGCAACTGGAAACCAACTTGCAGACATCTTCACCAAAGCATTAAGCATTGACAAATTTCAGTTTCTAGTTGGTAAGTTTGGTGTTCAGGATCTCCACACGCCAACTTGAGGGGGAGTGTAAGAGTTGACTTGGTCAAGTCCCCTGCCATCTCACCATTATGGCTTATTTTCATTCAAGTATATTATTGAATTTGCCGTAGTTGCATCAATAGTCTCAGTATGTGACCTTTGTCTGCTGCTTTCATCCTTTGTTTGTGAAAGCATGATTATATTGTATTTTTTATATTCTTTTTATTAGTTTGTAAACTCTTTTTCTGATAGCTTTTCCTAGCTTCTATCATGCCTCTCTTATAGGTTTTCCTCTTCGAGGTCTTGCCTCTGCATATGTATTCGTTTCTTTCAGAAATAGAACAGATATGATTTCACAGCATTTCCTCCTTCGGGCTTGTTATGTATTTAAAAAATAAAAATAAAAATAAAAACAATAATTTTATTATAAAAATAACACAAATATCTTAAAAATAAATTAAAATAATCTTTAATTAATTTTTATTAAGAGTAAAAATAGAAGTTAATAAAATAAATTTTTTATTTTTATTAAATTTTTAATTACATAATTAATTTATATTAATTAAAATTATTAATTTTAATATTTAATTAAATAGTAAAAAATAATTTAATTAAATTATAATAATTTATGATATAATAATTTATAATTAATAAATTAAAAAAATTACAATAATAACTAAACATAATGATAAAAAAATAAAAAGTCCGGAAGTATAAGTACCCAGGAAGAAAATAATTGATAATGGCATGTTCACTCCCTTTGGATGCTTTTTACGGTTGCACACCGCCGCTTTATTAATTGTTGTCGTGCCACTGATATTTTTTTCATAACAATATGACTCTGATAATTTAGCACAGCGTCATTGACCCTATTCTATTCTGTATTTTGTTTCTTATTTTTCCACCAGGGATAAAATTTTCAGCATCTCCATCAAGGTTTCGCCTTTTTTAGGGTTGGATTCGTATCTCGCCTTTGTTGTAATTTTCATTTCGATTGTTTTTTTCCCTTCCTAAAGAGTCTGTCTGCCTTGCTTTTGGAGGATACTTTCAAATTCGCAGTTGTTTAGGGTTGATTTGGTACGATTATTTTGTTTCAATTTAGGGTTAGGGTTTTGTTTGTACAAGTCAAATGGGTTGGTTGCATGTGTTCTGGTACCCAGTTCAAATGGTCCTTTGATTCTGTTGTAGTAAGCAAAAGGCATGGTCGGTTTTTGAGTTTGTGGAAAATAAAGCATCAAAATTTGGGTTTTTTGTTTTTTACTTTTTTTTTTTGATTTGGGATAATTTTTCGCTTTATAGCGCATTGAATTGGTGCGACATTTGCTCGAAATTGGTTCATACAAATTGAACAAGCTGACGTGCTGCAATGAAGTCTAGTGTTTTGAGGTTATTCTCAGGGTGACACTCCTAATTCGAGGTTGAATGTTCAGTCCTAGCATGGATTCTGCCAGGGACACGGCTGGTGTTGCGGGGACGGTGCTAATCCCCATGCGGTTTGTGTGGCCATATGGAGGAAGAAGTGTGTATCTCAGTGGTTCTTTTACACGGTGCGTTTGCGATTAATTGCATCATAATTTCTTGCTACCCATTTTCGTCTTCCTCTTTATTCATGTTGGAAGAATGCTGTTGTTTTTCCTTGGATTAATGTTATTTTGCGCATGTCTTTTTTGTTTTCTTTAAATCTTGTTCAAAGGTGGGCTGAGCTCTTACTACCAATGTCGCCAGTCGAGGGATGCCCAACTGTATTTCAAGTTATTTATAGCTTGACACCTGGTTACCATCAGGTCAGTTCATACTTTATAGTACTGGAATTAAAAACGAGGTTATTTTTCTCACGCATTGTAGTAAGCAGTCACGCTGGAAAAATCACTAGTAATATTATGGTCTCTATGAAGTTGGGGAAAAGTCTCTCCGGGATGGTGTATGATTAGGCATAGTGTATGTATAATTAATTTGTTCTAGTATTAAACGATGATTCAGTAAAAGTTTCATACTGTTTCTAAATTCTATGTGGCATAAATTGTTGGATTTTATAATTTCATTGGCAACTATGTAAAAAGGTGTTTTTGTGGCAAAGCGTCCGTCTGGCATATGGGGCTAATAGCAAGGGCCTGGAGTCTAGGAAAAAAGAAGGATAAGCAAGGCCTGAGGCCCAGAGTAGCGAGCACTAAGCTTCATAAAATTACCAACTTACCAAGTAGTAGAAAATGTGAATAGTGATTATTGAGGTTATTTACAAAGGTTTAGTATACAAGATATGTTTCCTAATCTTAGTTTTTTTAAGATTAGAAGAATTTGGGTTTTTTTCCAGTGATTGTTGTTTGAGCAGAAATACAGCTATTATGGTTGAGATTGCAAGTATCTGATTATGAATTTGCACTAATGGAATTAAAAAGATGCCATCTTCAGAGCTGTATGACCTTTATTCTTGGTGGCTGGCTACTTATAGAATTGTATAAATGCAGTACAAGTTTTTTGTTGACGGAGAATGGCGACATGATGAGCGTCAACCTTATGTAGCTGGAGAATATGGGATAGTTAATACTGTCTTATTGGCTACTGATCCTAACTTCGTGCCTGTTGTAACTCCAGACGTAACATCTGGATCTAACATGGATGTGGATAATGAGTCCTTTCGGCGTATGGTAAGAGTTAGTTATATCATGATAGCTTCTGCTTGTATACTGTGTTTTGGCTTTGTTGTAATTTGACTGAAATATATGAAGAAAAATGTTTATGCTATGATCTGTCTGGAGATTATTTTGCAACTCCTTTAATCACTCCTACTCCTAGTCCTAGCCACATAAATAATGCCTATGAAGCCAGTAATTTTGATCTATCTAGCTCTACTGAGTCCACCATTTGGAATCACATTTATGTGTCTACTCTTCCTAGATTGGCTTATTTCTCATAAGCCAGTAACATACAATATGTTGTAGTGCATATCTATTCTGTTTCATTTTAGAACTCTTTTTCTGTTCATGCCTTAAATTCCTGTTTACTTGTATCTGAAATCTCGTTCACTTAATAAGCAGAATCTGTTACTGACTTGTGATGCAGGTACGGTTGACAGATGGTACATTGACTGAGGTATTGCCAAGGGTATCTGATGCTGATGTACATATCTCCTGTCAGCGTATTTCTGCATTCTTGTCTGTGCACACAGCTTACGAATTACTTCCTGAGTCAGGCAAGGTTTGGATGTTTTACCATTGAACCTTTATTTTGGTCTTTACATTTTTCTGTGGTTAAATTTTCCAATCATGAATTACATAATTTACTAATTCTGTGACATCTGGTCACAGGTTGTTGCTTTGGATGTTGATCTGCCAGTGAAACAGGCTTTTCATATATTGCATGAGCAGGTATTTCATTATATTTTTGAGACTGGAATTTCCTTAGAGGACTTCCTGCATATTTTGGATATGTTTGCTAGAAACTTGTTTGCTTATTGCCATGTCAGTTTACATGCCTTCAGGCAGATAAATAGTTGGGAAAGAATTCATATGCTTTTTGATTCCTTGTCTGGGATTCAACTAGTTGCTTCAGAAAGAATTCATATGTTTTATTGCCTCATATGTCTACTCTTCTCATGTGTAGTGTTCCTGTGTGTTTATTTATACCTGATTAGAAGCTTTGTATGCATCTTTTCTAAATTGGGCTATTTACAGGGAATCCCTATGGCTCCTCTTTGGGACTTCTGCAAGGGGCAGTTTGTTGGCGTTCTCAGTGCTTTGGATTTTATTTTAATTTTAAGGGAGGTATGTGAAGTTTGAAGATCCTTACTTATTTTATTGGCTAGGTATCTGAATGTGAAGCTCTTCTCGTCATGGCATGTGTGGACTGCAAGTGACTTTGGAAAGTCAAAACTATTTTTAGATCTCTGTATGTATGTGTTTGTTTAAGGTTGGTCAATTACTGTCTACCAAGTAGGCTACTTGTACGTCTGAATTATTGTCTTTTGCAACCATCTTCTGTTCTTGCAATGATTGTTTTTCCAGCTCTCTTTTTTGGTATTTCCAGCTTGACACTTAATGATCTCCATCAATGAATGGGAGAAGCATATTAATAAAACTATGGATGTCCTATGGAATAATTTTTTGGAGTTCTGGGGAGCAGTGGATTTACCTAGCAACTTTGGAACAGTTTTTGTTGATTCATTTTAAGGGATTTAGCAAGATGAAAGATAACAGAATTTTGTGGAGATGTGCAACTTTATGGTTAATTTGGTTGGAAAGGAATGCACACATTTTTAAGGGCACCTCCTTGCCCTTACATGTGGGGTGATTTTTATGGCTTTCCTTTGGAGCAAGGCACGTGGATGTTTTAAGGGATTGTCTTTGTCAGATATGCGGAGAGATTGGATAGCATTGCTAACTGCTTGAGCTTTTCTGGCTTTCTTTTTTTCTTAATCTTTGGTTTTCTGCTGTTTCCTTTTCTCTTGACTCTTGAGGATAATTTATCCTCCTACCTAGTTGTAATTTTCCCTTTCTAATTATTTTCTTTTAATTAAAAAAATGGATAGTCTCTCCATATTTGTGAGCAATTGGCAGTAAATAACCAAATGATCAATTTATTCTGCATTTTGCAGAAACAGAACTAACTTATCCTATGAAGTTTTATTTTTCAAGTTATGCTGTGTTAAATATGAAGCCACTTCAGAACTTGAACTCTCCCGTTTGTCTTCCTAAATTTTTTCTTGTCTACATTAAATCTTTGCTTTTCACGAAGTCCCTTGAAAAGCCTTTTGGCTCTAAAGTTATTGATTCTAAGCAGTTTCCAGCATATTCTGAGCTGAGCAGGAAATTATTTGTTGAGAATAAATTTCTAGATCTTTCAAAGGATGAATCATGAGTGTGCTTTTTCCAATTGCATAATTTTCAGACCACGCTGTATTTGTACAAGGCTGTACACAGTTTATCCTTGGCATTATGCAAAGATCAAAAGATAACATTTTTAACTTCTTTAATGATAATTTCTTCTTCTGTGAAGGGGGTATAATTTTTATAAACTTGTTTGTGATTGTGACTTTGTGCACGTATGATCATCTTAGCATGTATCAATTCCCAGCTTTGAATAAACCAAATTCTGAAATTTGTTCTGTTAATTTTTCATATCAGACACCATAAGAGTATTGAACTAGTTAAGTATTTCCAAACCCCTCATCTTGATATCCACTGTCAATCTTCACATCTTTTTCCTAATCTAATTCAATAATGCCCCTTGTTCCTATTCAGTCATGTGTCACATTGACAAAATCACAAAATTGTTTGAACAACCATCCTAATTAACCAAATGAAATTTTAGTTCATCTTTTATTTGTTTAAGAAAATTCTTTTGACTCCTAATGATATGCTATGTAAGCTGGAATCTGAAACAAGACACATAATAAGTCACCTACCTTGAGTGTCAACTTTCTCCCATATGTAATTTTTGACTTTTTCCAACTTACCAAGAGCACATGGATCTGTTGTAAACTCAAGCTGCTGGAATCTTATATAAGATCCTGAAGGTAGGGCCAAATCTGTAAAGGGAAAAGAAAGTCACATGGGGAGATCATTTTTGGTGTTTTATTTCTTATTTCTTATTTTTATTTTTTTAAAGAACAAGGAAAAGCATGTTGGTTATTTTGAAGTGTTGATGTGGAGAATTAATGGAAACTATACTTTTGGTTTTATTGACTGCTATTATTTTACTGTTTATATATTAAAAGGCTACTTGTAAAGTTTATTCGGCATGTGTTTCGGCATTTACATGTGAGCGAGTGCTTATATTTTGTAATGCTTGTTGAAATGTGCTATTGTCCCATTCTCAGCTAGGGAATCACGGCTCCAATCTGACAGAAGAGGAGCTTGAAACACATACCATATCTGCTTGGAAAGAAGGAAAATCATATCTTAATAGACAAAACAATGAACCTGGAACAGTGTTTTCAAGACGTTTTGTCCATGTAAGTGCTTTATGAGCTTCTGTATGGCAGTGCTCTTATTTTTGACTACTTACAGTTTTTGGTTCAGTGTGGAGTTATTAACATGTAGAGATGCTGCTTTGAATTTTTGCTTTTGTATAAATGTGTAAATATCATGAGTCTATTGAGAATGCATATCTGTTTTACAGTGGAGAATGGGCTGCTTGAGTTAATTATAATTTTTGGAATGCTTTGTTGACTTTAGTGCTTGGGTAAAGCTAGGTAGAATATCTTTACTTCAGCATCTAATTAGATGAAGAGGAGTGTCTGCAGCTATAATAAAGGAATGAAAAAAAGGAATTCTGAATGACGTGTATCTGCAGTGTCTTATGCAAGATATCATGAACATGACAAATATTGTGTCACGGAAGATAGATCTTGATTTGTCTATACTATGCAAAAAATTAGAATTCTAGGAATAGGTTCTTTTTAAAAATATATATTTTGGTAACTGACCATTCGCTTAAATGTTAGGGAACCCATGGCATATACAAAGAGTTTTGTTTCTTATTTTAAGAAGCAATATAGATGATGCCATGAACTTGACAGAATATATTTCAGCAACGAATAAGTACTTCATCTGGTCAAGGCTTTGATGCACTTTCCATTTTCATGTGCTACAATTGTAGGCTAAGTAACTGCAATACATGTCAATTTAACTGTTAATTTGGCCTTTGTTGACAAACCACCTTGGGTAGAACTCACCCTCAAAAAGCTAGCTCATTGGTGGGAGGGTGCCCAAGGGATTATATACCTCACTTAACCAATCTACTCAGACAATGTGAGACTTTTAACACTCTCCCTCACGACGGAGGAGTGTACCCACGATGGAGAACGTCTCCGATGCCAAGTGTAGACCACCGAGTCTCGGCTCTGATACCATGTTGACAAACCACCTTGGGTAAAACTCACCCCTAAAAGCTAGCTCATTGGTGGGAGGGTGCTCAAGGGATTATATACTTCACTTAACCAATCTACCCAAGCAATTTGAGACTTTTAACGGCCTTTTGTAGAACCAAAGAACATTTGAGGGAGAATTAGAAGAGAAAATAGGGAGAAGGGATAGAATGAGGGAGAGAAAGCAAGAGGTGAAGAACTTAGAGAATGGAGGGAGATAAACAACTGAAACAGATTATATTATCAATTCATCAACTGAAGAGAAAGCCTTCCGCAAAGGGGTTTATATAGGAAACCCTAAGACAAAGAAAACACATGCTTAAAAACAATAAAGGAAAGAAATAAAGAGCATCCCTAAAATTAAGCTTCAATTGACTTCCCTATGTCTATGCCTAACTTCCTATTTTACAAATAAATATCCATTTTATCATTAACCATAACGCGCCAATTATTCTTATCCTATCCTCTATCAGAGAAGAAGAAAATACTGTTGATATTTTCGGCATGTTTGATTGTTTTTGAAAACAGAAAAACAAAAAATTCCGTTTGCAAAATCTATTCTTAAAAACTGTTCTGTGTTTTTGAGAAAAAAAGAGAATAGAACACAGAAAGCAGCTCAAACTTGTCTCTGTTTTCTGTTCTACAATGTAGAAAATAGAAATAAGTTTAAAACTGAGAATTAAAAACAGTTGTAACTTGTATTGTACCAAACAAATTCTTTTGTTTTTAAGAATGGAGAACTGTTTTTTAAAACAAGTAAACAAATTGGCCGTTCATTACTTCCACTTTTTGTTTTCAATTTTATTGTTATATAAATTAAGTTCAGTTTGCTTTGCATATTAAGTGTCTATTGAAAGTCAGGGCGTGGAACATTTCAAACAAAGGAAATCTTTTCCAAAATCAAGGGAAGAGGATCATTGAAAGCTAATTCTCTCGATACCCCAGTGTTGCCAGTATAATCTTCCCACAAGCCTATCTTGGTTTGTATAGATGTACTCCTGGTCATGATATAACGAATGGAGTGATTTGACTCATTTTATACTTAATTAATACCTCTCTTTCACATCATCTATGCAGCTAACCAATTTATTCTAATGTTGAATATATGAAGCTTCTCCGTGGATTATATATGAAACTTCACCTAGTAATTCTCCTGCTTTATATTTTACTATCCCTGATGTGCCTCTGTTCAGAAAAATGCTTGTTATTGTAATAAAATGAACTGCTTATTGTTAATGATGTTTATCTGCAGGCAGGGCCATATGATAATATGAAAGATATTACCTTGAAGATCCTGCAAAATGAAGTTTCAACAATTCCTATTATCCATTCATCTTCTGAAGATGGTTCATTTCCGCAGCTATTACATCTTGCTTCACTTTCTGGAATACTTAAATGTAAGTTTTTAAAGTAGCTTTCGTTATACTGTTAATAAGTATCCTTCATCTTACCAAATTGATTTTTCAGGCATATGCAGGTATTTTAGGCATTGTTCTATTTCATTGCCTATACTCCAACTACCCATTTGTGAAATTCCTGTGGGAACATGGGTGCCCAAAATTGGGGAGTCAAGTCGACGGCCTTTGGCAATGTTGAGGCCAAATGGTTCTCTTGCTTCAGCCCTAAATTTATTAGTCCAAGGTCTGATTTCATTGCTTTACCTTGAAAATCTTATATTAAAAAGGAAAGCCATGGAGAGAAATATAGAAATTCTTCAGGTGTATATGGCTAATGGCAGAGGGTCCCTTCTGCCACATTGAGCAGGGGGGTGATTTCTGTGTATGATTAACCATCAAACAGAGAAGATGAATGTTTAGGCTAAATGGGAACAAGGGTGTTCTCATTGTGTGGTTTAACGTACAAAGAAGAAAAGAATTATTTGCTTCTTATATGACAGTTATTCTTACGTTATTTACATCTTGCCCTTTGCTTTTGCAGCCCAAGTAAGTTCAGTACCAATAGTTGATGATAATGACTCTTTACTGGATATATATTGTCGGAGGTTAGTTGTGTTTGAAATCCTTATTATTGTACTTCTTGATACATTGTTTAAGGTACTGGAATCAATTGGTGGTTCAAGTTTGAATTGTCAATAGCAGTTTATTCTTTAGAGTGGCTTGTCATGTTTCTCACTTCCTCCTCTCCCTACTTTATTCATAGTGATATAACAGCTTTGGCAAAGGACAGAGCTTACGCACATATAAATCTTGATGAAATGACTGTTCATCAGGCAAGTTATGTTTTTTTCCCCCTGAAGATGATTTTCACATAAATAAATTGCTGACAATTTATGTTAAGGGAAAAAGAAAAAAGAGATACAAATTTTTTTGAAATAATATCTTTTCCTTGTTAGTCGGGTTAGGCAGTTCTGCGAGCCTATGACTTTGGATGATGATCTTAAGAATTAATAGATTTACTCAGCATCATAAAGAACGGAGTCATCTAGAACAGAGATGCTTTGATTTAGTTCTTCTATATGTATTGAAGTTTATAATTTCCTTTATTCTTGAAATATTTGAATCTCATCTCAAATGATATTTGACCATTTGTTGCACTTGTTTGATTATGGTTGTTGGAGAGATTAGGAGGTTGACAGACATTGTTAAATAAAAGATACTCATGGAGGTACAAGAGTATGGGTTATTTGTTAAG
>JASKGM010017778.1:5011-27678 GCA_034509205.1 Ceratonia siliqua
AATAATTTTAAACAATGTTTTAATTTTAAAATATTCAAACATAATAATAATGTATAGATATATAAAATAAGATAATATAGTGTTCAATAATTACATTCTTATTCAAATAACATTGATATAATCCGTGTTCATAAATCTTGACAACATTTGGCATAATTGCATTTTTTATGTATGCCAAGTTTCAAATTACATAATACATAATTAACAAATATTATTAGAAAGTTCAAATCAATTAACAGTAAAATGTCTAGGAGGTAAATATCCAGAACTTGGATTGGATATAATCTAAGAGGAAATTGATAAAGAGTCACATGGTCACAATAATCAATCGAAGTAAGGAAAGTGTTATTAAATTTATGATAATCGCTCTTTAAAATTTTCAAAATCTTCTATGTTGTACATTGGAAGACGCCAACCAACATGTGAAAATGATGATTATGATGAGCCATATCCTAACGTTGCTCTAGAATTATGTGTAGAGGATGATGAATCATACCCAAAACTTGACGAAATGTTGAATATGATGAATGATAACCAAATTTATGACTCATATCCATCGGTGTTGTAAAGAATAATTAGAAGTCGATTGTTCAACATCTTGCATTTCACTATCATCATCATTTGTTCTATTATAATCAAAAGGCTTATAACCATGATCAGTATCTTCAATGTGATATGAAATCCTTGTTTTGATGTGAAAACCATACCTAGTGTCACAATGTGACGGTCGAAAAAACAAATAGATTAAAAAAAATGAAGTTACGACCAATTAATTATAAGGATAATTGGAATCCTTAAAAACCAAGCATTGGCTTTGAAATTAAAGGAAGGGTCTTGGAGTCTAATTACTCATGGGGAAGGTATTAAACATCTTACAGCGTTCATCCCTAATGATGGTTACGCTAGATTGTTTGCGCTTAGAATTTGATGTATGTTAATTGTTTTAATTACCTCATTTTTGTTAATGTGATGACAGAAAATAAAGGATGAAAGAACTGGACTTGCTTTACTGTGTAAGTGTCTATGTGGATCTAAGGGGATCAAGTTCACTTAATTCGAGATTGTTTGAAAATTTGCCTAAGAAGGATGTATGATCTCATCCCTAAGGCAAAAACTACCTTAGATAATGTGAGAATAAATTCTCACCCAAAATCTTTAGAGGTTAGGACAATGTGAGAGATTAAATCTCTACTCAAAGTCTATGAATGAGCTAAGTCGACAATATAGAAGAATAAATCTTCATATAAAGCTTATGACATTATAGGAGAACAATTATCCATATGATGTTCATGGGAAATTAGGAACAATGATCCTTGAAATCACCTTTGAAGGAAAACGATAAAAAGCCAAACTTTGTTTTATCAATTAAAGGTTTATGTTGTTATTTACCCATTTTTAGCCATTGAAAACACCTTTAATACTTGTCATTTTGAAATATTTTAGTTAATGTGCCTTTGATACTCAGAGTGTTAAAATATTGTCTAATTTTGAGCTTAAAAAGTTTATTTAACTTTGAGCGTGTTAACACTTCATTTGCACAAAAGCTTTATCAAAAGACCCTTGGAAGTTCAAAAAGAAATTCACTTTGGTTAAGAGGCTTTTGGATCCTTCGTTTTGAATCCTCAAAAAGTTCAACTAAAGGGTCTTTGAAACTCAAAGTGTTGAATGATGTCCTAGAAAAACAATTTTATCATGCAAGAAACTTATTTCAACCACTTTAAGAGGCCATTGAAATTTCTTTATCTAAGTGAATTTAAATTTGTGAAAGGTGCTAGCTATGTGGATACTTGGAACCCAATTTTTGACTTTTTAATCTTCCAAAAAGCACATATAAATTTAGTGTATTTTGAACAGAAACTTCATGAAATGAAAACACAGGCTCTAAAATTTTCCTTTCAAATTGTAACTTGGAAGTGAGGTTCCAAAATTCACTATGAAAATTCAATTTAACTTTTTGGACATCTATCCAATTAAAAAGTATTTTGGGGACCTCAATTAAAAGCATCACTTTGTTCAAAGGTCTTCGGAGCCTTATTTTAAAAGAATAATTATACTCATACATAACTTTTTTTACACTTTTCTTATACCTCACTTTTAACCATTGATATATTATAAAATAATGATAATGATAGATAATGGGTGATAAATAATAAAATAATATATGTGAGAGGAGGTGTAAGAGTAGTGTAAAGAAAAGTTGTGCATGAATATCACAACTCATTTTAAAAATCTATAATTTATTTTTTGGTATTTTCTTGAGCAAATAGCAAGGTTCAAAAGCCACACACATGAATCAAAACAGTAAAAGAAAACATAAACTGAAATAAAACACCAAGAAATAAAAAAAATAAACAATGGGAAGGCTTATGCCTTACAAGGGGAGACAAGGGACAAAACCATAAAAGGATTGTAGGACCTCAAAATAAAAAAGAATAACTAACTAACCAATGAGTTCTAATCCAAACCCATAAACCTGCAAGAATTAAGAAATAAATGTTAAACCAGTAATCACACAATAATTATTCAAACTCAAAGGTAAAGTAACACTCCTTGTATCGAGGGCACTACAACATGCTCAAGATCCTAAGAGAAGAACTAATTAAAATGGCAGATCAAAGCATAACTAAAATACATATTGACATATTTGGAATCCAAAAATGAAAAGACAGTTGAATAAATCAATTTATGCTAGAAATGAAGTCATTTTTGAAATAATTAGACCAACGGACTAGCAACAAAATTGAGTTTACAATTAATAGATGAACAATCCCAAAAACCCTGAATCATGTTTGAGTTAACAAGTTGTCAAATCAGAATTCAAAAATAGAGTTTAAAATCAAAAGGTACCATTTGCAAAAACTATAAATGGGTTCAGTTTCTACTATAGTTAGGGAGATAACAAGAGTTTGAAATCTGAGATCAAACAAGCCTGGAATAGTAGGTTGTTTTTAGGAAAACAAGATTTGGGAAAATCATTAGTGGGAGCCACTGAGGAATATTATGAATGGATGAATAAGAAACAAAAGACATTATTGGCTTACCAACAATTGCCTAGTACCACTAATAAGGAGCAAAGAATTGAAGCCAGAACAAAAGCCCTAAAAGCACATTTAGCAGTGGCAGAGAAAGAGAAAGCCGAACTGGTATGGAAAAATGAAGAGCTAGAATGCAAGTGAATGAACTTGAATGGTAGATGCAAATGGTCAAATTATACCAAGATGTTAAGCTTCAGTGAGAAAGAGACCTTCGATTGCAATATTTTGAAAGCTCTAGGGAAGCAATCAAATATTGGAAAAGTAATGAACTCAGATTGAAGAAGAAATTAAAATCGGCCGATCACTTGTTGGCAAATGAACGATCAACCAATACAGTCTTAAGAAAAATATCGGTAGGGGTAAGAGAAGAAATCGAACACTTAAATTTACCTATAAACTCTTTTACACTTTCACTATGATAAAAGGTCTTTCATTTTTTGATATTGGTTGAAAATAACCATATTTATGCCCTATTTATGCCTTATGTATTGAATAGACATATGTTTTGCATATTCCAACTCCTGTTGCTCTTTAATTGTCATATCATCATCCGAATCTTCATATGATATCTCTTGAATGCCAACTCTTCTTCTAGCTTCGCCCATTAGATTTTCTCTTATTTCAACTCTTGTAATAGCTAATTGTTCGCTTTCTTTCTTTTTCTTCTAAAGTTATGTCATTTTATTAGAAATTTCTAAAGGAAATTTTTTACATTTCTCAACATTTGGATAACCTCAAGCTAGGTGTTTCTTTAATCGAGTCACATCACCACCCTTCATTATTTTGTGCAAAAATTGCATTGTACATGTTGTCAATTTCCACCCACCATTTCCCCATAAGTCCAACCAAGTTTTGTTTTTCTCTTTTTTGTCTCCTTTGGATCTTCCTCTATTAGTATTTCTTTTCCCTTACATGAACTCATATTTGTATCCATAAAATAATAATACAAATATGTAAATAGAAAATAAACAACTCTATATCCAAAAAAAAGATTGATTTGCACTTTCATAGAGTATGTTACCTTACCTAATGTTCTCGCTTCTCTGTTTTATAGTTCTGCAAGAGACTGGGAGTGTAAGACTCAGAGTGTGTGACCCGAGATGGCTTCACTCTTCAGATCTAAAATAAGCTTAAGTTTTGAAATTTTTGAAGAAAATCAGGCTCTAATCTAGAAGAAGGAATCAGAGGGTTAAAATGGAATTGAAACTTAATTGACGAAAATAAGGGATTTTGTGGATCTAGAACTCGATTATAATAACGAGAAAAAAGGGAAGAAATGATCTTTATCAGCAGACTCGGCACGAAGGTTAGTTTTTCAATTTCAACTTTAGATTATGATGGTTTTAGCATTTTACTCTAAAAAGTTTGGTTTGGCTAAGTCAAAGAATCCCTGAAAATTTTTGGGAAAGAAATGTTATCATGTCAGTTTCGTACATTCATTTGAAACACTGAATTTGTGTACATTTTGTTCGAAACTCACCAATTCTGTGATGTTTCCATGAAAACATTGGAATTTTGTTTTTTGTTTACTAAGCTGAAAAATTTTCATTTTTTTAAGGTATAGAGTTTAGTTTATTTTTTATTTACATATTTGTATTATTATTTTATGGATACATATATGAGTTCATGTAAAGGAAAAGATATATTAATAGAGGAAGATCCAAAAAAGAAAAAGAAAAGAGAAAAGCATACCCTAGTTGGACTTATAGGAAAATAGTGAGTGGAAATAGACAACATGTACAATGCAATTTTTGTCACAAAATAATGAAGGGTGGTGGTGTGACTTGATTGAAGCGACACCTAGTTAGGGGTCATCCAAAAGTTGAGAAATTTAAAAAATGTCCTCTAGAAATTTCTAATAAAATGAGATAACTTTTGAAGTGCAAAAAGAAATAGAGCAAACAATTAGCTACTCCAAGAGCTGAAATGAGAGAAAATCTAATGGGCAGAGCTAGAAGAAGAGCTGGCATTCAAGAGATATCGTATGAAGATTTAGATGATGATATGATAATTGAAGTGAAAGAGGAGTTAGAATATGCAAAACATATATCTATTCAAGATGTACACAAGATATAAAAAGGGCATTTTCAACCAATATCAAAGAAAGGAAATACCTTTTTTCATAGTGAAAGTGTAAAAGAGTCTACAAGAAAATTTTTTGCAAAGGAAAAGAAAAGGTCCAAGCAAGGAAGAAATGAATCCTTCAATATATCACTAACAAGATGTTTATCAATAATAGTTGCACCATTTGTGGAATCTCAAAAAGTAGGCAAAGTCAGCAAAGCAAGCAATTAGTAAATTCTTTATTTATAAAAATATTCCACCTAACACAGTCCATTGTCCTTTTTATGATATCATGATTGATGAATTACATGTGCCGGTGTTAAGGTGAAAGGTTCTACTCCTTATGAAATTGGTGGCCCAATTCTTGATGATGAAATAAAAGAGATAAAAGAATAAAAGAAGAAATGAGAAACTTAAGGTGTCACAATTATGTGTGATGGTTGGCAATCCATATCTTATATAGAAATCATGAACTTTTTGATCTACTGTAACAAGAGAATAATTTTTCACTAGTCAGTTAATACAACTAGAAAAGATAAAGATGCCAAGTATAGTTTTAGCTTAATGGACCAAGTGGTTGAAGAGATTGGTGAAACTAATGTTGTATAAATTATTACAGATAATGCACCTGCATACAAGAAGGCTGGTGAGTTATTGATGCAGAAGAGACCATACTTATATTGAACTTCTTGTACTACTCATTCTCTTCATCTAATATTTATTTTGCAAAATTTGAAAAAGTTGAGAAGGTTTTGGAAGATGCTAAAATGTGAATCAACTTTATTTATAATCATTCCAATGTTCTTTATATGATGAGAACCTATTGCGAGAGTTGATTAAACCTACTCAAACACAATTTGAAACCAATTATATTGCTCTTGCAAGTCTCATGGAGCACAAAAATGGGCTATAAACAATGGTAACTTGATATGAATGGTGTAGAAGTTCTATTAATAAAGATTCAACTAGAGCACGAGTTCATGCAACTATACTAGATCAAAATTTTTGGAAGAATGTGAAGAAAATTGTTGATATACATACACCAATTGCTAAGGTTCTAAGGATGGTTGATGGAGAAAATCAAGCCACAATGTCGTATGTTATGTAGCAATGTGTAAAGCAAGATCAACAATTCAAGTAATGGCTCTAAGTCATGCAAAAAGCATCTTCATGTCATTGACTATCATTGGCATAAACAAATAATCATACATTTATATTTATGTTATTTTGGTAATATATTCTTATGTGCTTTATCTTTGACTATACTAATTGACATTTTATTCTTTATTCATACATGAAAGAAAAAACATATTATTTGAATCCATCAATACTATGATAACCTTGGATCTCGAGACGATTTATTGAAAGCGCTTAAACATGTGATTTCTAGATTAAAGCTTAACTTAACTAAAGTTTCTTATACACTAAATGAGGTCTTTATCATTTTTTTTCTTTATCTTTGTCGTTCGTGATAAGAACTCTAATAATTGCTTGCACTATATTTTTCATGTAGATAAAATTATTTCAAGATGCTATGTATGGATTTTCCAATAAATTAGCTATCAACAGAAGATATAAGAGATAAAACAGATCCAAGGTTGACTTATTATATAAATAAAAAAATACCGTGTATATGAAAGAACTTCAATATACTAACAAGTAATGTGCACCAATTTTACTTTGCTGCTAAATGGTGGCTTATGCAAGGTACTGATGCTTCAAATGTGAGAAAAAATTACAATAAGAATATTGTCACAAACAACTTCATCTAATGGGTTCAAAAGAAATTGGAGCACATTAGCACTTATTCACACAAAAGTGCGCAATCATTTAAATTATGATAAATTGGATAAACTTATTTTTGCACAATATAATATGCAATTGAAATTGAATCATATTATGAAGGAGCATTATCCAGAAGATGCTGACTTTAGAGTAATAGATTTTGACCATAATTTTTGAAAAAAAATGAAGTTTTTCTTAATTGTTGGGTGATCCTGGTGATGCACTATTAGATGAATTAGATATAGACACTGAAAATATTAGACCAAATAGTTATTTGGCTATATTTGCTAATCTATGGTTAGATTCACAAACTACTCAACCAAAAATTAGTGGAAAACAACCCAATAGAATAACTATTGATGAAGAGTTCAAAACTTTGATGAGAGGATCAACACACTGTGGGTTTTCAGCTACTGCTAATGTTGATGAGCAATCAGATGATGATACATATACTGGTGGTGAAAGCAGTCATAGTTCACTAGGTATAGTTTTCAATCACATTAGAACAACGATTTCAATATTGCACTCAAGATATTGATCATGGTTATAGACCTTTTGATTATAATAGAGCAAGTGATGATGATGTTGAAATGAAAGATGTTGAACAATTCACTTTCAATGGATGAGTCTCATAGATTTGATTATTCATGATCTTTAGTATTTGGTCAGAGTTCTAAGTATGATTCATCATCCTCTTCACATAATTATGGAGTAACTTTTGGATATGGCTCATCATAGTCATCATCCTCACAGGTTGGTTGTTGTCCTCCAACATACAACATAGAAGATTTTGAAAAATTTAAGAGGATTTATGATAATTTTTACCGCTCTTACATGACTTGGATTGATTATTATAACCATGTAGCTCTCATTATCAATTGCCTCTTAGATTATATTCAAGTTCTGGTATTGACCTCATAGACATTCTACTATTAATTGAATTAAATCTTTTAATGATTCTTGTTGATTATGTATTGTGTAATTTCAAATTTGAAGTATAATATGTAATTTGCATTAAATTTTATGTATGCCAGATTTGTCAAAATTTATGAACACTGATTATATCAATGTTATTTGAATAAGAATGTAATTATTCAATTCTATCTAATTTTATATATTTCTACCCTTATTATTATGTTAGAATCCTTTAAAATTGAAAAAAAAATCATTGTTTAAAATAATTTAAAACGTTTTTTCAAAAAACTTATGTTTTTACGAAATTTTTAAAACATTTTCATTTCTTAAGTGACTAAAACAAAATTAAGTTCCTTGTGTAAAGGAAGCCCACCAACACTCCCCAAATAAAAAGGAGTCCTAATTTGACAACTAGTAAGACCATCAAATTAAGTTTTAAAATAAGGGGATGGGTTAGGTCAAGTAAGTTTAATAGGTCAGTTGGGTTAGATTCTTCCAGCCCTTCTCACAAAACATTTATCCCATGAGTAATTCTCGGCTTTACCTAAATAAATGATGACTACTGTAGTGGAAAACACAATTTTGGATAGTTTGGTAACAAATTAGGCTTTATCATGAATAACTAAATTTACACAAACCCATAAGAACTGCCTTCAACTAGATACATAGTGAAGTTTTCATATGGACAACGATGGCAGTTTTGGACAAACAAGTTTATGCACAAGATATAATACAAAAAGGATAAGAAACCTTTGAGCTTTCTTTGATGGTGGTCTCCGAGATACCCATCTCCTTACCAATTTGTTCCTTTATACTAGTTTATGAAGCACAAATAACATAGCAATGATAGCATATACATTGACATATGGTACCTATGTGCTCATGTCGTAAGGGTCAAGCAAAGTTTTGATTTTCTCAAGCAATCATAATCAAATAATTTTTTAGAAAAAACAAAGGCAACCATAAAGATTTGACATATGAAAATCATGGCAAAAGAAACATCAAGATCTCAGAAGATTTTCCTAATGTATAATGACTCATGAACACCGTCTAATGTAAATGAGATCCTATTAAGGCAATGCTGTTGGAAAATTTAGTAGCAAAATCACAATTCCCTTTTGTTGATAATGAAGGGAAAAATGGCTGTACTTTTTCATGGAATATCATTTAAGATAGATGAAACAGAATTACAAAATTGGCTGTTGCAGTATGAACCCACATGGTGCACTCATTTTCAATCATCTCCCGAACTTCATTTATTATTCAATATGCTTTATGGCCACCCACGACTTCAGCTTGTTTCTTGCCACCTTTCCATAGTTGCAACATAACATTTAAATCACTAGCTGAAGAAGAACACAAGTTGTAAAAGCAACTGCAATGGTACTTGTATGGTTGGCATCTTTTGTTAGTATTGAGAGCCCACGACAAACAAATACCTGGCAAGACATATGCATCAAGCAAAAAAGTGTACGTTAATTTAGTTAAAGCAAAATATCAACAATCACAATAATAAGAAAGTTACTTATTTAAAAGAAAAAGGAAAAAAGAATGATAAGAAAGTTTAGACTCACACAAAAGGGCCATGCAGCATATTTTATTATCAGATATTCCAAGAGATTATATTTTATAAGTTTTTTATGATAATTTTATAAGGAAATCCTTAAGGCTCCATTTGTTTGCTAGAAAAATTTTCCAATTTTCCAACATAAAAAATTTTCTAGTGTTTGTTTTGCTAGAAAAGAAATTTTTTCTAAAGAATAAATTTGCAACAATCTAAACTTTGCTTCAATGTTTCAAGGAAAACTTTTCTTAAAAATAAGTAAGGAAACCATTTCTAGTTTGTTTAAACCCATTATACCAACCTATTACCACTCACCACTATCATCATTACTGCTATAACCATTTAATCTAACTTGAGGTTATGCTCAAGTCTAACTAAAACTTTGTAAATGATCTCAGATATTTGGGCAAAGCTCATGCTCAATAAAAAATTTTGAAAATAAGTTAATCAGATATATGATAAGTTTATAAGGTAATCCCTAAAGAAAAATGTTGATAGCATAATTTAAGGTTAACAAGTTCAAATATCAAGAAGTCTCGCAAAATCAACCACTCCTCTTCCAAGTAAACATTCCAAGAACACATCAAAGTCAACTCCAGCACAAAAGTGAAAATTACCATAACCTCCCCTGAGTTTTGTCAATATAATACTCAGTACCTTTCTTATTTCTGAAATAACACTCACTTCCCTTATGAAGGTATAGAAATGCCAATTACCTTGTTTCTCGTTCACTTATCATATTAGTGTTAAGGGTAAATTAATCCTTTCACACTTTCATAAGGGAGGTGAGTGTTATTTCAAAAACAAGAACTGTCACGCGTGTTATATTATTAAACCTCAAGGAGGCTATGGTAATTTACCCATAACAAAATTATAACCCTAGATACTAGCCACTGACTGTGCTATTGGAGACAACAGAACATGTTCCATCCAATATGAATATTCCCCTTAAACAAGTTTTTTAATCATATGTTATGGGTAATAAACAGTAATTCAAAAAATTCAAGTAACATTAGCTTATCAAACACTTATATACATTTACTTAATTATCATGCCCCTATTCCCTTGATATGTGACTGGTGTGAGAATTACTTAGAATAATCCTCATAAGCCTAACTATACATCATACTACATCAAACAAATTAAACCAAATATCATGGAGAATGACCAATAATCTTAAACGTATAATTTAATAGAAATTTCAGCAGAGTTTACTCTAAAATATGAACATACCAAAATTTACATTATCACACCAAAAAGGATGGATAACCATCAAATCAACTAAGGCCTTCCCAGCCATCGGCAACATATCTTAAACAGTACTAATAGTTAAACCTGCCGACTCAAACTAGTATAGTTTAAACAAAATGAACATCCCCAAAACATCTTAAAACTTGCATAAATACCAATTGTCCAACTAGATTACAATATGTTACTCTAAGTTCCAAATTTAACTAGATGACCCATCCAGTTTCGAGAGATGGGCCCTAAGATGCAGAAAGGTCAGCGAGAGGTGATGCTGCAACTCTGTTTGAAAAATTTTACAGATAAGAATGTGAATCACACAAATCAAGTGAGGAGATAAATCCTTACCAAGTATAAGTTTTAAGCTACTTGTAGGAAATTTAAAAATATTATAGGAATGCATATAGAGCAAATATAATATTTCAGATCGAACATACTTAACATACATTGTTGAATATTATATTCAGACTTTCCATAATTTTAGGACAGTAAAATACCCATAACAAATCCACCTTCTATGGAAGCCAGATTTTAGCCTTTATCGGATACAGTTAGCTAAGGATTCAAGACTTTGTACCAGATAACTTATTCACGTCAAACTAAGGCCATGCATCTCTTAGGTATTTTGGACAGAATATTAACACTGTATAAATAGTACATTATCAGGACAGAGGAAGACTCTGTATAAATTAAGAGTCAAAGACAGAGGGAAACTCTGTAGCCATGCCATATAACCTAAACATAATGAACTCCGTAACTATACTAAGCATTTCAGGCAGAGTTTGATTATGGGTCATTAATACTCATTCATAATAGAGTAAGCCTAGTATCTGAAAATCTTAAACAAAACTACCTTTTATATTACTTACTATTCTGGATAGAGTTTAATGCTGTATCTGAAATCAGTTTCCAAATTCAAATTTTTATGTACACAGAATTTAATCATAATCTCTTGAAGTCCTACTATTATACATAGCTAAGCTGAGAAATACTCATTAGAAATATCTTATGTGTAAAATTATCTTTTTGTTTTATATATATCTAAGACTGAACTAACTACAGTCAAGCCACTTTCAAAGATACAATACAACTATCACATCTAATTTTTGTCGAACATTTAAGTAAATGGAATATTTTAGAAGTAGTTAGTTAAATTTACAAGCAAGAGAATACATTAGCTTTATACTTTAAAGATGGATAAACTCACTCACCTTTTGAAGATTTCTAGACAACTTTCCTTTCACCACCTTCTTCCTTAACTCGGTTAAACTCCTTAAGAAAAATTTCCCAAACCACACTTGAAAGTTCCTCCTCCTTTATAATCTTGACACAGTCACAACATATAAGGAGGAATTAAAATTTGGCTTTATTCTGCTAAGAAATTTCTTCAAGAAGCCTAACCATTGCCATATTTTCCTAAAGATCAAAATCCATGATTTAAATGCTTGAACTTGATCTTACCTAGCTTAGATCAACTTCTAGAAATTTCTAATTGCAGTGAGAGCTCATCTAGCCAAGGGGTTCCGAAAAAGAGAAAGCATGTACATGTTGGTGGACAAAGGCGGGAAATAACTCTTAAAATGCCTCCAAAACTAGATGATTCCCATATCAACCTCGCCTTACTGCAATAGAACGCCAGAAAATCTCATTTATGGGTGAAAGATAGAGCCGGGTTGCTGCCATTATGCAGCAACATAAATGGAAACTCATTTCAACTGGTAGGTCATTACCCAGAAAAATTAGAATAAGAAAATATTAACTCATAGTTTTCCTAACTTACCTAAAACTTGAACAAGTAAATAACCCAAAAAAAAAGGAAAAACATCTAGCATTTCCCTCCAAGCAGCCAAGAAACTCTTCTTTGAAAAGAATAGATGGCCAAAAGCTTCCACAAGTTTAGATGGGGTCTGGTTCTTTGTAAGGAAGAAAAGAAAAAATCAGGGGGCCCCAACATGGCAAGTTTAAATGAAGACACATGACACTTTAAACTCTTTTGTTTCATTCTTTTTTTTTTTAATTCTAAATTAATTAACTCAAGGAAATTGAAAATTTGCTAATTTGTTGGGGGTATTACATCAATAATGTGAAGTGAAAGGTTGCGTTAGTTTCTCCAAGTCATACAGCAATTCCAAGATACCAAAGCAACTAAAGAAAGTACAATCTATTGGAAAAATATTGATGAATGGAGACTGTAGAGAAAATTAAATATCTGAGGCATGTATTACACTGTCCTCAAAGGATTATTCCGCGTCTCTAATTGGTGCAAAGACACAACAATGGAAATCCTCCCAGGATACAATAGACCTTCTAATTGTTGTGCACTCAACAATCAAGAGACAAGAAGCAGTAGAAAATAAGAAACTAAACCAGCTAAAGATGGAAAGGAAAAAGAAGGCCACCTTTCTCCAAACTAAAACTATGTTTTTATAGAGTCTAAAATTTTAACATTGCAGTAACATTAAAATTATTAGGTAAAGTGTTCTTAATTTTTCCAATGGTGCAATCTAAAAATTTAAGGTGCCATCTGAGAATTTTCAAAGATGCTACAGTAATAGCTATAGTATTGCTACAATGACATCTTCACTAAAAAAAAATTGCTACAGTACCCCAATTTAATATTTTAGCTTCTGAGATATTATACAACAATAATCCCCTATATATTTCAAAAGTTAAGAAAATAAGTATTTATTCTGCTAGGTTTATAACATTAGTGTAAATGCCTCGAATCTGGTGTCTTTTGGACTATGAACTAGACTTGAATAAATGAAAGACACCTTACAGAGTTAATGGTGAAGCTTTTAACTTCTATGAACCATAAACTCTTTGTTGTAAATTTAAATCTCTCGTCATTCACATTTATACCCCCATAATTTCTACTGTTCATTATGGTTTTGCGCTAATAGGCCATGCACTAGCCTAGGTATTCATGAATGCTTTAGAGACTTTGCCATAGTTCTCATAGGAGCGACCCCACTCCACACTCATATAGGTGATTTCATCAAGTGTACACTATAATTAGTACACCATCCATAAGGGATATGAAAATCATTAAGAGATTAACTCATGCTCATTTGTCGTTGAAGTTTAGCATTAATCACACACCACAAGAAGGGATTTTAATAATTTATAGTGCTAACCAGGATCAACTAATGACTTGTTATTACCCATATGAACCTACTTCATGGGTCTGCCAATCACATAAGTTAGGTTACCATCATAGTTGATATCTCAAATAGGCAATAATCATATTCCCATGGATGTTTCTAAAATTAATTTTCTCCCAAATAATTTAGTCAAAGGATTAGCCAGATTCACTTCTGACTTCACATAATCAGTGGATAGAATTCCATCTCTTTGCAGCTGCTTCACAACATTCTGTCTCAGACAAATGTGTCTGTTTTTACCATTAAAGGTTTTATTTTTTGCAATGGCTATTGCAGCTTAGCAATCATAGTGTAAGGACACAGATGGAGTTGGTCTCATACCCAATGGTATATCTGCTAAGAGGTTTCTCAACCACTTAGCCACATTACCTGCCAATTCCAGAGCTACAAACTCTAACTCTATTGTAGATTTAGCAATAATAGTTTGTTTAGCAGACTTCTAACTGTCATGACCTAAAGAAAACAGGAGCGTGACTAACGTAGGAAACCACCTGGTAACCTACCAGTCTACTTTATGGCTCTATACAGTGTATTTTAAAATAACTCAACTTTAAATTCAAATCAATTTATAAAATCAAGTGCTTTAGGCCATATATTCTAAATAGGAAGTTTGTCATATCATTTCTTCCTAAAATTGGACAGAGTTTCCCCTGAAATATGGACATTCCAGGGTATAACCCATAACCCAAAATGGATGGAAAACTTCCATCACACAGAGTTCCATAGTCTCAAGGGTACAAAACAAAAGATAATAATATCAACTAATCAAAATAATTCATATCTACATAACATGATCAAAACATCAAAATGAGTCAATGCACTTCCTAGCTAACATGTCCCATGCTTCTTAAACACTCCACCAGCAAGGAGGATGCCTACCATGGCTAGTCTAGTTGGCAGGCTCAGTGGAAAATGGAGGCTCAGGCGATTTAGCACAAGCAGCTAAATCTGAAAAAATTTTATAACAGAAGAAGAATGGGTCATAAAGGCTCAATGAGGTAAAGATTCCTACTAATACCACTCAGAGATGTCACATGACAGTAAATAAACAAATAATATATATATATAAGGTTTTTTTAAAAAAAAAATTTAATGTAAACAAGAAAGGTTTCAAATCTAAATCACCAAGAGTACTTTATGATTTGAAAACCAAATTCTTGTTTTCATAAAGAAGCAAGTTCAAGTGATGTAATTTAAGTTTTTAAACAATGATCCAAAGTTGATTGAATTTCCATGAAATGTATATACATATAGAATGAGGAAGGAAGTTATAAAAATATACATACCATAAAATTTGAGGAGTTAAAGAAATTTTTAGGTGACGACGGTAGATGGATCCAATAGTTCCTCTCATAGGTAACTTTCCCTCATGAACAACATATCACGTGCACCCGGAGAATTCTTACGGATGATTTTACCACATGCCCGTTCCAATGGTCTACCTTATACCTCTCATAAATAGTCCATGGACAACTAATCCTAGGTGCACCTAGGGTTACACTATAGAAGTGCCAAAAGATCCATCAAAACTTTACTTATCTTTGAATTGATATTACCATGTCCTCACAAAT
The DNA here is from genome assembly GCA_034509205.1 of Ceratonia siliqua. Classification (NCBI taxonomy): domain Eukaryota; kingdom Viridiplantae; phylum Streptophyta; class Magnoliopsida; order Fabales; family Fabaceae; genus Ceratonia; species Ceratonia siliqua. The sequence continues at coordinate 20,355 of JASKGM010017778.1, forward strand.
AATTTAGGCATTAAATGAGAATACTTTTTCTAAAAGAGTATTCTCATTCAATCGCATAATGGATCATTCATAATTTCACATAATAGAAGTTTATTACCAATAATTCTAAGATCACATCTTTCATAAACAAATTAGACTTTAGTATAAGGATGAATGATGTAAATCCAAGACTAATAAAGAATATAGTTAAAATTTTCTCTTGTTTTTACGGGATAGTTAACAAAAATTTAAGACTATACTAAATATAAAATCATGTGCTTCTATATATATATAATCAAGGTGGAAACTTCAACTCACCTTACTAACTCTGGAAAGTTTGATGCATAACACTACTCATAAGAATTGATACCATGCCAAAATAAACCAAAAAAAATCTTAACCATCCTCAACTTAACTCCAATTTTCCAAACTTATAGGTTGCAAGAAAGCTTTAAATTCCTAATCCTGTTGAATGAATTGAGCTAAGCAAAGGCCATTCCCAAGGGTTACATCGTTAACGAAAATTTTTAACCCATAGGAATCAAGACACATTGAATGAGACAGTGAGGAACTCTAACTGCACAAACCATGAATATTTAGAACATTGCAGCAGAGAGTTAGCAAAGAAACTACAGTTGAACATGTCACTAACTCAGATTTTTGCTTTTCATGCAACCTTCCTTGTTATGCTTCCCTCGGTCAGCTAAAAAAAAGAGATTTGAAATGGAGGAGCTGAAGTTAAATCAATAAAAACATGTGGGTCAAAGCCTAAGGATATCCGAAAGAAAGAAGAAAACTCATATTTCTTGGCTAACAAAAATAATAGAAACTCTCTCTTTAGGAGGCACCAAGGATGCTCTGTTTCCAACAACAACCAAAATGGAGAATACTTCAGCTAAAATAATCTCTTGAACCACCAAAGACCATTCACTCTACAAGCTTATGTGCTGGAACAAGAAGAAAACTGAATAGCTGGTAAGGAGAGGAATCCACAACTTCAATATAGCCTACGTAAGAGTATCCAGATGAAGACCCAATGGAAAAAGCTCTGAATCACAAAAATTTTCAGAATTAACAATGGCAAGAAGACTCATCACTCTAAGGAACCTTACACAACCTTCAGAAAACGAAGAGTAAGGATGGGAGAGATATTATTAGACTTGGTAATAGAAAGGAAGGAGACATAATGGCTTAGCTTCCAGTAATTTCTTAGTTAGCTTAGAAAAGATAGAGAATAGGGGCTGTTTTCTATATTTGCCATCTTAAACTAAATATATATATTTTTTAATATATATAATAATTTAATAATTTAATAAAATTCCTAGTAGTGTACAAAATGTCTGGATGCCACAGAGGACATTACAACCACCATGGGTGAACACATAAACACTAGTAGATTTTGTCTCATCTGAATATGAAATCTAGTTTACATCACTATACCATTCAAGTACAGTGGGAAATCCACTATATAGAATACCATAATTCATGGTACCTCACAAATATTTTAATAATCTGACAAATGCGGTCCAATAATCACTATTCTGATTATAAGTATATCTACTCAATCTACACACAGCATATGCTATATCAGGTCAAGTATAGTTCATTAAATGTATCAAACTCCCAATAATCTAAGCATATGCTGATTGACTAATTGAATCACCTCGATTTTTCTGAGTGTTAGAATCATAAAGCGTACTTATAGGTGCTTATCAAAATTGCCAAACTTTTTAAGAATTTTCTCAACATAATGTTCTTGAGACAACATTATGCCAGATTCTTTCCTTATAATTCTTACACCCAAAATAACATTAGCTACACCCAAGTCTTTCATATCAAAATTTGAAGCAAGAAATCGTTTTGTAATATTCATAATATCAAGACTTATACTAAATATTAACACGTTATCAACATATAAGCTAATGATCACATATTCACCATTAGCATGTTTAGTGTAAACACATTTTATCCACTCCCACTGTGGAAAAACCATTACTGAAAATAACTTGATTAAATTCCTCATGCCATTGTTTAGGAGCTTATTTCATACCATACAAAAACTTGTGCAATTTGCAAACTTTATTTTCAAACCAGGAACCACGCAACCCTCAGGTTGTTCCATGTAAATTTATTCTTCTAAATATCCATTTAAAAATGCTGTTTTAACGTCCATTTGACGAATAAACAGTTTATGAATTGAAGCCAAAGCAATTAAGACTCGAATATAAGATATTCTAGCTACCGGGGCAAATGTATCAAAATAATCAATGTTTTGTTTTTGAGTGAAACCTTTTGCCACCAATATTATTTTATATTTGTCAATAGAGCCATCATGGTTAAGTTTTCTTTTGAAAATCCATTTACAACCCATTGTTTTTGCACCTGGGGGTAAATTAGCTAGAGTCCAAGTTTTATTTTGTAAAATATAATCAATCTCAATTTTAATGGCCTCTTTCCAAAATACAGAATCAGAAGAAGAAATAACTTCAACATAATTTTGCAGATCACTTTCAATAAGAAATGAAGTGTAAAATTCATTTCCAAAAGATTTTGCTTTTCTAGGCCTTTTACTCCTTCTCAACTCCTTAATAGAGTTTTCCAAATCATCATTATTATTAATAGCATGAGAATCAAAAGTTGTTTTAGTAAGCTTCTCAGAGAGTGGAAAAACATGTTCAAAGAATTCAACATTCTTTGTCTCAATAATATTGTTGCAATTAAGAACATTACTTTTCAAAACAAGAAATCTATATGCAACACTATGTTCAGCATAACCAATGAACATGCAATCAAAAGTTTTAAAACCTATTTTCTTTTTTTTAGGATTAGGTAATAAAACCTTAGCTAAACACCCCCACACTTTTAAATATTTTAAATTAGGAGAATAACTCTTCCATAATTCATAAGGTGTCTTGCATGTTTTCTTATAAGGAATTCTATTTTGCAAATGACAAGCAGATAAAATTGCTTCCCTCCACAAATTATTAGGTGCAGCTGAACTAACAAGCATTACATTCATCATTTCTTTTAATGTTCTATATTTCCTTTCAGCTATACCATTTGATTCAAGTGAATAAGAAGAACTCATGAATTATTCCTTCTTTTTCACAATAATCATTAAATAGGATATATTCACCTCCTCTATTAGATCTAATCCTTTTAATTTTTCTATTGAGTTGATTTTCAACTTTAGCCTTATATGACAAAAACATGTCAAATGCAATATTTTTATTTCTAATTAAATATACTTTAGTATATCTAGAATAGTCATCTATAAAGGTTACGTAGTAACTCTTACCACCTCTAGTCATTGTTTGTTTCATGTCCCCTAAATCTGTATGAATTAAATATAATAAATTAGATTCTCTATTAATAGATGGACATGATTTCTTAGTCAATTTGGTCTCAGCACAAATTTCACATTTTTTATTGTGTGAGTTATTAATACTATTGATAAGTCCTAATGTATGCATTTTCTTGATATAACTTATATTAACATGGCCTAATCTAGCATGCTACAAATCAATAAACTCAAAAGGTGCTGCCGAGGAACTGGGGGACCTTCTCGAGCACAGGATAGGCAATTGAGAGATAGAGCTAGCCTATTCGTTATGGGGAATCAATGCTCCGGGCCGAATAGAATAGAGCTTACCTCCGGCACCTGGCTTTCTCCGGCGCATATTAGCTTAGCTGCGCTTAATAGGCCGGTTTGGCTTCCTCTCTGGCGGCCACTTGGTTATAATAACCCTTTCCCACAAAGACATTGTTTTTAGTCATGACAATTTTGTCAAACTCAAAAGTGACTTTAACCCTAACTTTTCCCAACAAAGATACATAAATAAGATTAGCTTTTATTGTGGGGACATGAAGACTATTATTCAAAGCCAAGGTCTTGCCATATGTGAGTTTAGTAAGGACTTTTCCTTTACCAAGAAATGATGTAGTTCTTAAATCACCAAGATAAATTGTTTCTTGTTCTTCTTCCAACAGAGCATAGGTGGTGAAAGCATTCTTGTTTGCACAAATATGCCTTGTAGCACCAGAATCTATCACTCATTCTTTCACATTAGCCACAACATAAGCTTGAGAAATAACAGCAACAATTACAGTATCATCATCTGCTTCAACCAAGTTTAACTTAGGTTTAGCAAGATTGTCATTTCTCACTCTTTTTCTACACTGAGCAGCATGGTGACCAGGCATCCCATAAAAAAAACAAATTCTTTCTTTTTAAAGTTGGGATTATTCACTTTGGGCATGTTGGGAAGATGAGCTACTTTGCAAAAAATTAGCCTTTGACGTCATCTCCTTAGCTTTGATTACATGAAGCTCCTTTCAGTTTGTATCTTTAATGATGATGTGCACAATGAGATCATCCAAAGATAACTGTTTGTTTTTATGCTTTAATTACTGCTTGTAATTGTTCCATGATTCGGGTAAGTTTTCAATCAAAGTACCAGCAACAAATTCTTCTGAAAGACTGATCTTTTCAGCTTTGAGATCTTATAGCAGCTTGTGATATTCATAAATTTGGCTTTTGATTTCCTTGTCATCGACCATCTCCCATTTATATAATTTCCAATTGCAAATTTTTACTTACTTACGTCTTCAGCTGTATATTTATTGTTGATGGATTCCGAATTCTTTTTAGCTTCCTTGTAAGGACAGTAAATATCAAACAATCCATTAGAAAGAGTATTAATAATTGTATGTCTACAAACCTTATTTGCATGAATCCAATGGTTTATTTTATTTGCATTGGCAGATTTAGCTTCAGGCTCTACTTTAGTCAAAGCAAATGCAACTCCGTGAACATCTAAGATGGAGAACATCCTTTCTTGCCACCTCCTAAAATTGTTGCCATCAAATATCTCTATTTGTGAGAAATCGGGAAATGGCTTGGCATAGTGTAAGGATGAAGGAAGAACTGGTAAAGAAGCATTTGCAGTAACAGGAGGAATAGTAGACACAAAAGGCTGATCAACTATTGGTGGAGTGTTGTTGCTTTCAATCTCCATAGATAATAATCCTTTGAGATTGTTAGAAAAATATTCATGAATTGAGGCTATAGAGAAAATTAATTGTTTGAGGCGTGTATTACACTATTCTCAAAGGATTATTCCGCTTCTCTAATTGGTATAATGACACAATAGCGGCAATCCTCCAAGGATACAACAGACCTTTTAATTGTTGTGCACTCAAAAATTAGGAGACAGGAAGCAGCAGAAAATAAAAAACTAAACCCAGCCGAAGATAGAGAGGAAAAAGAAGGCTGCCTCTCTCCAAACTGAAACTATGCTTTTATAGAGTCTAAATTTTTAACGTTGTAGCAACATTAAAATTATTCCATAAAGTGTTCTTAATTTTTCCAATGGTGCAATCTAAAAATTTAAGGTACTATCTGAGAAATTTTCAAGATGCTACAGTGATAGCTACAGTACTACTATAGTGACATCTTCGCTAAAGACAAAATTGCTACAATACCTCAATTTAATATTTTAACTTTTGAGATATTATACAACAATACAATCCATATATGATATAAATATACAAATATAAAAAAAAATTTCTTCGACCTCAATTTTACTTTTACAATTTTCAATCTTATTTCTTCTTCTTCTTCACAGACATACATTTTATACTCTCTTTCCTATTCTCACATCCTTTTTTATATAAATAATAGGGTTGGTAAATTTTACTAAGAAAAAAGAAATGTGATTGGCACAAACAAAGTGAGCCACAGTGATATGCATTTGTTTGCGAGTCTTTTGGAAGATTATATATGAAACAGAAGAGAATGGACAGACATTGGAAAAGTGAGTGCCACAATGATATGTATATGCTACAAACTTACACATGCGTGTGAGTGTGAGTGTGAAAAACTGACATAGACTTATTGCCAATGTATATACTTTGCAAACAACATACACTAAGATAGCAAATGACAAAGAATCAGTATAATGTATATGCAAGTCTCAAGGAACTTACAGTCACACCAACATAAGCAACTAGTTTATGCATAACTGTGTTAACATCAACCCAGTAGAATTGCAGCCTACATAAAATAAGGGTGAACATAACCTTGACTAAAGAGTTGATATGCCAGAAGAGATATTATAGTACAAAATATGATTGACACCATTGAAAAACTACACGTGTGAGGAGTCCTCACTCTGCTCTAAAATATATTTTAGTTTTACTAATATATTATCAACTAGTAGAACCAAGTAAGAGCTATGTTAGGCTTTTAACTAGAATAAACAATAGTAAAGCTAGAGGAAATTGTTAATTAATGATGAATGGGTGTTAAGGGGAAAAAAGGAAAGGGTAACTAATATCAAATGGCTCAAGGAAAGTAGCAGTGTGTACAGATTCAGCATTATGGTGTCATTTTGTGAATAATTGATACACTGTGACTTTGTTATAGTTGTGCTTGATAGTCAAAAGAAAATTTGGAATCTAACCTTGGCTAATGTTCTAAAGCAAACTTTTCCACTTGTGGTTTTAAATATAAGCATTTTGTGCACCAACGTCCCATCCTACAAACCATGTAATCTTAAATCAAATTCCAATAAGCTAAAACAGTTATTCACTAGTCACAAAATTGGAATAAATTGAAGTTTCTTATAATCACCTTAAATGCTTTTGTCAGACTAACAAAATAGATATACATAATGCATAAATCATAAATCACCATAGCAAATAAACAAGATAGTTTGGATCAAATTAGTGGCTTCTTTCCACAAGATTATTTATCTACTTTTAGAAGGTCTAGATAACCATTGCCTTAAAATAATTCTCTCTATTTTTTTAAAATTAAGACAAATCCTATCTTAATTGATACATAAGACAAATTTCTATCAATTAATTTCATCTTAAAATTATTCTAACTCTATGTGTATTCTTGAATTTGATGTCTTAATTCCAATTCATTTAATAGTGTCATTACTTGAAGCTAGCTACTTCAATAATTTGAGATTTATCATTCCCTTATAAAATAATCTCATTCTTTCTATAGAGGTAATTCGGACACTACAATCTTAATTAAATAGAGTAATAAACTCTATTCAGTGACTGTGAATATTATTTTAGATTCATCTAAAGACATATATATGCTTTTACATAATCCTTATGCAAATATATCTTGGTTTATTAGAATTTATGAACCTTAATAACTAGAAAATAAAACTTACATAAATAAACTATTTATTTATTAAAATTAAAAATGTATTTACATCAAATTGGGGAATACAACTTACTTTCTAAGGCAACCTATCCCAACAATGTCCCACTTGCCTTAAAGTAAGTACGATATCCCTAATCCCTAATCCCTAATCCCTAATCC
>JASKGM010017789.1:0-31908 GCA_034509205.1 Ceratonia siliqua
GTGTTTATCTCATTTCTTTCAGTCATTTAGTTACTTATCTGTTTATTTATTTATTAATAAAATGGGTTCCAAGGGCCTAAATAGATATTCAAAAAAATGGCTTCAAAGGCCCAATGGATTCAAAAGTGGTTCAAGGACCATTTATTTTTAAAGGGGGTTCAAAGTTCATTATTTCTTTCATGGTTTTAAGCACTTAAATAAAAAAGTTGCAAAAATATAATTAACTGGATTTCCAATTCAAATATTTCCAAAGTTTTGCATTTCAACCCTTAATCTTCTTATAATTTCATTTTTGATCCTATACTCTCAATAATATCATTTTGACCCATAATCTTTCGATAATTGCATTTTGACCCTGCACTTTCAAAAGCTATACTTTAACCCCAATTCTTTTAAGAATTATGTTTTGGCCTTACCATTTGTATAAATTATATTTTGGCCCCTCTATTTGTATAAATTATATTTTGGCCCCTCTATTTGCATAAATTAAATTTTAGCCCCTCCATTTGCATAAATTATATTTTTGCCCTCCCATAAATTATACTTTGGCCCCTCCATTTGTTTAAATTATATTTTGGACCCCCTATTTACACAAGTCACGTTTTGGGCCCAATACCTTTGATAATTTCATTTTTACCCCGATACTTTCAATTTCAGTTTTGTCACAAAATTGGGTAAATTAAGAGTTGATCAAGGGTAGTAAAGTCATAATTTTTATTTCACTTGTAAAAATGACTTAGTAGAAGTTTAAATTTCTCCAAAGTCCTAATCTCCTTGGCATTTAGTGGAGTTATATACTCCCCAATGTCATAAACCTCACAGGCTTTTAGTGAAATTTTATTTTCCCAAAACCTCAATTTTGTCGAGCATTCAGTGGAGGCGTATTCTTCCCAATGTTCCATTCCTAATTCATTTTTCAGACTTTAAGTGAAATTTTATATTTTCCTAATGTCTCAACATTATCCAATATGAGATCACACATCTCACTTAATCAAATATCCAAATTATTTCAAATTACGTTGACCTTGATCGCTTTCGGGGTACGTAGGCACTTACTTGATAAGGCAGGTCTAGTTATTTATTTTTTTTATTTTTGTCCATTATTTTATTAGTAAAAGGGGTAATTTCAAATAAATTAAAATCATTAAGCACAAACAATTTAGGGTAACCATCCTTAGTGATGGACGTCGTGGGGTGCCTAACATCTTCCCCACACATAATTAGACTCCCGAACCCTTCCTCTGATTTCAAGGGTTAGTTTTCATTTTTTAAGGATTCCAATTATCATTCTAATTAATTGGTGGCGACTCTCTTTTTCTCTGCGTTTTTTCTTACTCGTCCCAAAGTCATAAAATGATGGCTATTTCACTAACCGTTTAGAATGATTTTTAAAAATAAAGTGACTGTTTAGAATGATTTTTAAAAACTGTTTTATTGTTCTATAAAAATAAAAAAATTTGTTTAGGTATATTTTTTCATAAGTTATTTTTTAAAAATTATTTTCAAAAAATATAACTCAAAAACAAAAAATGGAGAACATTTTTAATATGTTTTGGTTTATTTTTGTTTATTGTTTTCTGAAAAATAAGAAGAACAACAAGGAAAAATTATTGGTATTTGCTAAGTTACATCAGGATGTATTACATTGATTACTTTTTCTTATTTCTTAAATTTTATTTTTTTTATAATTTTTATTTTAAGAAAAGAATAAAAGAATTTAAAAAAAACTTCAAAAAACTCAAAAACAAGTTAAAAAAATTCAAAAAAAAATAATTAAAATACAATACTTAAAAAAATATAAAAAAAACTACAGAAAATGTAAAAAAAAACTTAAAAATTTAAAAAATAGAAACGAAAATAATTAAAGAAAGAATAAAAAAATATGAATAAATAAATAAAACAGTACCCAATGCACCAGTACATCTAAATGTAACTTAGAAAATACTAAAAATATTTTTATTAAATATCACACCCTTTCGATCCTTGTAACCTTTGTTTTTCATTACATTTTTTGTTCTTCAAATTCAACAGTTCTTGTTTGTCTCTCACCAATACTTTCTCAAAATTTACATCCAAATAAGTTTTTTATTTTTTTATTTTATAAAAAATATTTTAATTTTGTTTTTAAAAATTATTTTATAAAACAATAAAACAAAAATTATTCTGAACAAAATTATGTGAGTCCAAGTGGATGATATATATCATTACTCAATAGGCTCTCCCATTAAGATAATAAGTTTGAAGAAGAGAAAATGAAATAAAGTAGGATGGAATTGACATGTGATTATTACATGCAACAGCCAAACAGAGACACAACTATATACATCATAAATTAACTAGTATTCAAGCTTAGGGACACAATTAACAGCAGACTCCCATAACTGGAGCTCTGCTGCTCCTCCTCCTTTATTCTCCCTCATTGCTACCATCTCACACTAATTCCTCACTGCACCTGATGCTGCATTCACCAAATCAACAAGTATTTATATTTCAGTCACCAATTTCTAAATTAAAACTCTCATATAAGGAAGGCGTAGCAGGATAAGAATCAAACCATGACATCATACTCATTTCAATTTTAAAGATTCAGGCTAGTGTCATATAAGATATGAGTTCATTAGCGTGCTTGTTCTTTACTTTTCAAAGTGAGGTTAACAAATTGAAATGGGTAATATTATATGTGTATATATACCTGGCGCAGTTGGTGGAGGTGCTGATCAGACTCGCAGGGTTGGCAGCAGTACCCTGGAGGAAATTGCACAGTACTGTCTGGTATTCGGCACTGATCTTGCCCAACGCCAAAAGACCCTTCACACCAGCGTAGCGTGCTGGTGCCGATGCTCGGGCTTGAAGGGTGCCGATTGACGACGACCTTCCCCTCTGCAGGTAACATGCACATCACAACCACCACTGCCAACTTGAGACAACCCATTCTCTCAAAACCCAACTCACCGCTATATTCTGCCTACCCTTTGTTTCGGGAATTGCTTACTTGGTGGGTGGAAACTATTGTGGGGGTCTGTGCTTATATAATGGAAGAAATGGGAGAAAAAATTAGGTGAAATTATCTTTTATCTTTAATTATTTTAAAAATAAGAAAGGTATTAAATATTATATTATTAAATTTTAGTAAAAAAATAAATATAATTTATTTAAAAAATTATAATATAAATTTGATTTATAAAAATTAATAGACTAAATTAATCAATGAGAGGTAAGTGTTAGTATGTGAAAAAATGTAAGAGGAGTTTGTTTGGACTTATTAGAGAAAGTAGATTTTTACTTTTTTTATAAAAATAATGAATTTTTTTTAAGGAGAAGTTATTTTGTGTTTGGATACAAAAATTAAAAAGGGCTTTTGAAGAAGGGTGAATAACTTTAAATATGTAGGTTTCTCTCTCTTCTTATTTTTCTCCTTATCAGGAGAAGCTCCAATTTGTAACTTCTCCTTATATGAGATTTTCTCTATTTTCATTAACTTATCCGTTTTCTATAAGTCCAAACAAACAGATATATTTTTATCAGAATGCATTATTTTTTGAAAAGAAGTAACTTATTCTCAAAATAAGTCCAAACAAACAGGGCAATTTTTTTATATTATTAACTTATTCTATTAAATTTATTTGATTAAACTGTATATAATCTCCATTTAATTATAAATGGTGTATTCTTTATTACATATCTTAAAGAATTCATTAATGAACTCTCTTAAACACATTTTCACGAAAATTTTAGTAATGTTTTTGTGTAAATTAAATAAGTACTCCTTTCGGTTTTTTTTTATTAATGGAATAAAAATTTAAAAAATTATGAAATAATTTCAATCATAAAAAAAATATATATTGAATTAAATTATCTTTATTAAAATTAATTTAAATTCTTGTTATTTTATTAAATTTGATATGCCAAAAAGAGAGAGGATAAAAGAAAAAGAATAATTATATAAATAAATTAATTGAGAAATATTAAGAAAACAAAGTAATTAATACATTAAAGATAACAATAAATAAGAGTAAAATTTATAAAAAAATAATATAAAATAACAAACAATTTAAAATAAAATAAAATACTTAAAATAATTATTATTTTAAAATAAGATTGATGAGTATTTTTTAAAATAAAATTTGTAAAATTTACATATTACTTCATGAATTTTATTTTATTTGACATTTAAAATAATGATATAAAAATTAAAAAATTTATTAAAATTTTTTAATTATAATAAACAATTATATTATATTAAATTATTCTTATTAAAATTAATTTAAATTCTTATTATTTTATTAAAAATAACAATAAATAAGAATAAAATTAAAAAAATAATATTTAATATTTTATTAATAATATAAAATAAGAAATCATTTAAAATAAATTAAAATTTTTTAAATAATTATTTTTTGAAACGAATTAAATATTTGAATAAGTTTTTAGATAGACGAAAAATTGTGTAATTAATTTATTTAAAATTCTTTGCACAAGTGGCGGAATAAGAGAGGTGGGAAGATGAGAGAGTTAAAACTATAACATTACGGGTAGTTGGTAACTGGATAATGCAATTAAATGCTGTTGTGATGACGTTTTTGTGGTTTCAGCAGATGGGTTAATATGAGACGTCGGATTCAGAAATTGATTGAAAGACAATTGAATTGATCATGTACTTACAGAAATAACGTTTTTCCCGTTTCAACAGATGGGTTACTATGAGACGTCGGATTGAAAATTTGATTCAAAGATAATTAAAGCGGTGCTAATCATGTACCTAATACCCCGACAGACATCGCTATTTTCACCATAAATCACCGACAAAGACTTGGAAATATTAGCTACCTGCCTACCTACCTTAAGTCAGTGGACTCGGAAAGCATATGTTTCATATATTATAATATCTTAAATATTCATATAAAATATTTAAATATTTTATATTTTGGTATTTTATACAATTAGTAAAATTAAAATTCTATGAAATTTTTATGATTTTTGTGTGATGGAAAATATGATCCAAATTAGAATCATCTTACAACATTTTAATATTTTAAGTAATATTAAAAAGATTATTTATTACACTATCATTTTTGATATTATTGATGACACAAAACATTTAAAATGTTTATATTTGATAATTTGTTATTAAAAAAATAATATTATTTAAAATATTAATGTGCGGTGTGAAAAAACTGAAAAACACTCCAAAAGTGTTAGAATTGGCAACTTTATAAAATACTAATGATATTATTTTTTTATTTTTTTAATTGTCATATTAAATAAAATAATTTTAAATATTATGATATGTTATATTTTAGAATCCTATACTATAATATTCAAAATATTATAATATAAAAGATATCAATCCATCAAATATCTTTTAAATATTCTAAATAATAATATATAAGGTATTTTATAAGTCTCTTCTTGTCTAAAATACCAAGACTAATATGACAGAATACTAAATCATGGTGTAGGAGGATATTAAGATACTAGTACTATAATATCTAAAATTATCATGTTTAATTGTCATAAAAATTAATACAATTAATATTTTATGAAGGTTAATAAAACAAATTATATAATGCAAACTAATATTATAATTATATATGTTAACTTTCATTCAAAGTAGCATGAACACCCTAACACACAATAACAAACTAAAAAATTAATTGGTTAAAAATATTACTATGAAAAATTCTATTCTATCTGAAAACCCACAAACACCTCCATTAAACTATGTAATCCAAGCTAACACATCCTTTAACTCCTAATGGAATTTTAATTCGACCATGCATCCTAGTAAAGAAGGAAAATTATGTATTATAATCTATCATATTGCTGGTACTCAGGGATAATGGATTGGCCAATTCGAACCCTAACTGCTAGTACTTGTAGTATTAATATGAACAAAAAGAACCTTATTAATAGTATCATTCTCATATTCACAATAAGATTTCCAAACTTCGCTGGTTTGATCCACGCAATGCACCTTCTATTTATTTAAATATATATTGTCACAAATCACAAACTATAGTCTAATGATTAAGGAAGTATATTTTTTATTTTAATATTTCAAGTTTAAATTTTGAGATTTATATTTAAAAAAAATTATCCTCCTGAATACAACAAAGGCATATAGGACATATGTACCGACCCAAAGATATCATTATTTACAACCATGCATATATATTATATATAGAAGGTCAAACACTTACATTACCTTTGTATATATACAAAATGGTCCCTAACTTGCAACAAACGATGAGTATCTATTTGAGAGCCAATTGCCTTATGAAATTCTTTAAATCTGATTTATTAATTTACTTTTGCGCCTTTGTAAAATGTTGTCATGTTTATATATAATTTATAGGCTCATGACGTGCCCCCAACTTGATTGTTGGGAGCAGCCTCCTGTTAAGAAATTTAAGGTCTTTATTTATTTATTACTTATTAAGGGTAGAATAGTCTTTTCATAATTTGTTTAGCCTATATATTGTTTTTTTGTATTTAGGTTAATTCATTCTATTGCATTTTTTCAGTATCAATGAAACTCTAGTTTCTCCTCTTTTCTTAATTATAGTATTTCTCTGAGTTCTTTAACATGGTATTAGAGCTTGGTTTCATAGCACAAGGCTTAATCCCAAACACAGCTTGGTGTCAGTTTTAGTTCGTACAATTTGGTATTTCGTTTGGGTGACCGTACAACTTCGTTTGGGGTATTCGTTCAGTTTCTACAATCTGGTATTTCGTTTTCTTTTGGCATTCTGGTTTTCTTGGCATTTTGATTATGGCTACTGAAAGAGATGATTTGCTTCAATCAGTGAGTGTGAGGTTGGATGGAAAGAATTATTCGTATTGGAGTTATGTAATGAGAAATTTTCTCAAGGGTAAGAAGATGTGGGGATATGTTAGTGAAACTTTTGTGAAACCTGGGAATATTGATGTGGATTATGCTATTTTAATAGAGGCCTAGGAAGCAAACAATGCAAAAATTATTACTTGGATTAACAATTCTGTTAAGCATTCCATTGGTACACAGTTGGCAAAGTATAAGACAACAAAGGAGGTTTGGGATCATTTACAAAGGTTACTCACTCAATCGAATTTTACAAAGCAGTATTAATTGGAGAATGATATATGAGCTCTTCAGCTGAAGAATATGAGTATTCAAGAGTTTTGTTCTGCTATGACAAATCTTTGGGATCAATTGGCTCTTACAGAATCGACAGAATTAAAGGCATGTGGTGCCTATATTGCTCGTAGAGAGGAATAACGATTGGTACAATTTTTAATTGCACTTTGTAGTGATTTTGAATGACTTAGAGGTTCATTCTGCATCGCTCTCCACTTCCTTCCGTTGACTCGGTTGTCAGTTAGTTATTGGCTGAACAAATACGTCTTAAGTCTTATTCTAAAAAGGGAATTCTTTCTACTTCTAATCCTTTTGTGTTAGCAGTACCTCCTAAGAATTAGAATAAGCCTTACACAAGGGTTGCCTTTGACGAGTGTAGTTTCTATAAGCAGAAAGGTCATTGGAAGGCTCAGTTCCTAAGTTGAGACATCAGAATCAGAATCAGTCACATCAAAATCAATCGTAGCAGCAATCTCAATCTTGGAAGCTTGGCAACCAGTCACAATATAATTCTCATAAACCACCTCAGGGTTACAAACCCCCTCCGTTTAATACTACAACAGTAGTTTCATCAGATCAGTTCACCGATCCTAGTACTCTGGCTGAGCAATTCTAGAAGTTTCTCTCCTTACAACCACAAGCTATGTCTGGTTCTTTTTCTGTAAGTCAATTGCATTATAATTCTTCAAGTATGTCACATTCTGTATAGGGCTTGGACTCTGAAGCTTCACATCATATGTCTCCAGATTCTTCATCTTTTACTTTTGTGTCTCCTTCATCTTCGATTCCTATCATGACTGCTGATGGCACTCTTATGCCTTTAGCAGGTGTTGGTTCCGCTATCACACCTTACTTGTCTTTACCTAATGTTTATCATATTCCGAAACTTACATTAAATCTTGCTTATGTTGGTCAGTTATGTGATTTTGGTAATTTAGTCATCTTTTCCTCCTCTTCTTGTTATGTGCAGGATCTGCAATCTTAGAAGCTGATTAGGACAGGTCGTAGAAAAGGGGGACTATATGTTTTGGATGAGTTAAAAGTGCTAGTTGCTACAGCTGCTGTTACTAGTGTTGATTTGTCTTATTTTCGTTTGAGTCATTCTTCTTCTAGTTTTTATTTATGGCATTCTCGTCTAAGTCATGTTTCGTCTTCTCGTTTGAGATTTTTGGCATCCACAGGGGCATTAGGAAATTTACAAACTTGTTATATTTCTGATTGTAGTGGATGTAAATTGGCAAAATTTTCAGCTTTACCATTTAATCGAAGTATCTCTGTTTCTTCTCCTTCATTTGATTTAATTCATTATGATGTATAGGGACCTTCTCCTGTTGCCACAAAAGGAGGGTCTCGATATTATGTTTCTTTTATTGATGATCGTACTCATTATTGTTGGGTTTATTTAATGAAACACCGCTCCGAATTTTTTGAGATATATACAGCTTTTCGAACTCTTGTCAAAACTCAACATTCTACTATTATCAAATGTTTTAGGTGTGATTTAGGTAGGGAATATACTTCGAATAAATTTTGTGAGCTACTTGCGTTAGATGGAACTATTCATTAAACTTCGTGTACCGATACTTCTGAACAAAATGGTGTTGCTGAAAGAAAGCATAGGCACATTGTTGAAACTGCTCGTTCTCTCTTGTTGTCTGCTTTTGTTCCTAGTTGGTTTTAGGGTGAAGCTGTTCTTACTGCTGTAGGTTTGATTAATACAATTCCATCTTCTCACATTTTAGGTTTTTCTCCTTTCAAAAAGTTATATGGGTATGCCTCTGATTATTCTTTCTTTAAAGTTTTTGGTTGTACTTGTTTTGTTCTTCGTCCTCATGTAGAACGCAGCAAGTTGTCCTCTCAATCTGTTATTTGTGTCTTTCTTGGTTATGATGAAGGTCAAAAGGGGTATCGTTGTTTTGATCCAATCACTCATAAGTTTTATGTGTCTAGTCATGTTGTTTTTCTTGAACATATACCTTTCTTTTCTATTCCATCCACTACTCATAACTTGACTAAATCTGATCTTATTTGTATAGATCTTTTTTATGAGGATTCTGATAGTTTATCATCTCAGGTTCCTAGTACTGATCATTCTGCAGGTACTGACACTTTACTCTCCAACCCACCTGAAGCTCCATATGAGATTGTGGATCCACCTCTACGTCAATCCAAATGCATTTGTAAGTCCACAAAATTACCAGATTTTGTTTATTCTTATTATTCTTCATCTTTTACTTCCTTTTTAACTTCTATTCATGGTCTCTCTGAGCCCTCTTCATATAAAGAGGCAATTCTTGATCCTTTTTGGCAGCAAGCCATGGATGAGGAACTCTCTGCTTTGCATAAGACAGGTACTTGGGATTTGGCTCCTCTACCTCCTGGTAAGAGTGTTGTTGGTTGTCGTTGGGTGTATAAGATCAAGACAACTTCTGATGGATCTATTGAGCGATACAAAGCTAGGTTAGTTGCAAAAAGGTACTCTCAACAGTATGGTATGGATTATGAGGAGACATTTGCTCCTGTTACAAAAATGACCACTATTCGTACTCTTATTGCAGTAGCTTCGGTTCGTTAGTGGCATATTTCTCAACTTGATGTTAAAAATGCATTCTTAAATGGAGATCTTCAAGAAGAAGTTTATATGACGCCACCTCCTAGTGTTTCACATGAATCTAGGTATGTTTGCAGCTCAAGAGAGCGTTCTATGGTCTTAAACAAGCACCTCGTACTTGTTTTGAGAAATTTTCTATTGTGATCTCTTCCTTAGGATTTGCCTCTAATAGTTATGATTCTGCTCTTTTTGTTAAGTGCACTGCTGCAGGACGTATCATTCCATCTTTATATGTTGATGACATGATTATTACTGGTGATGATATTGATGGTATTTTAGTTCTGAAGACAGAGTTAGCTAGACAGTTTGAAATGAAGGATTTGGGTTCTCTGCACTATTTCTAGGGTATTGAGGTAGCCTACTCACCCAGAGGTTATCTTCTCTCTCAATCGAAATATGTTGAAGATATTCTTGAGCGAGCTAGACTTACTGATAATAAGACTGTAGATACTCCCATTGAGGTTAACGCAAAGTATTATTCTTCCGATGGTTTACTTTTGTTCGACCCTACTTTATACTGTACTATTGTTGGGAGTTTGGTATATCTCACTATTACTCGTCTAGATATTGCATATGCTGTTCATGTTGTTAGTCAGTTTGTTGCTTTTCCTGCAACAATTCATTGGGCAGCTATTCTTCGCATTTTGCGGTATCTTTGGGGTACAGTCTTTCAAAGTCTTTTACTTTCATCCACCTCTTCCTTGGAGCTGCGTGCATACTTTGATGCTGATCATGGCAGTGATCCCACAGATCGCAAGTCCGTTACTGGTTTCTGTATCTTTTTGGGTGATTCTCTTATTTCTTGGAAGAGCAAGAAACAATCTATTGTTTCTCAATCTTCAACCGAAGCAGAATATCGTGCTATGGCATCTACTACTAAAGAAATTATTTGGTTACAATGGTTACTTGCAGATATGGGAGTTTCTCTTTCTCATCCCACTCGTATGTATTGTGACAATCAGAGTTCTATTCAGATTGCTCACAACTCGATCCATGAGCGAACTAAGCACATTGAGATCGATTGTCACCTTACACGTCATTATCTTAAGCATGTCACCATTATTTTGCCCTTTGTTTCTTCTTCTTTGCAGATTGCAGACTTCTTTACTAAGTCACATTCTATTTCCCTTTTTCGCTTTCTAGTTGGCAAACTCTTAATGCTTGTAGCTGCCGCATCGTGAGTTTGAAGGAAGATGTTAAGAAATATAGGGTCTTTATTTATTTATTACTTATTAAGGGTAGAATAATCTTTTCATAATTTGTTTAGCCTATATATTGTTTCTTTGTATTTAGGTTAATTCATTCTATTGTACTTTTTCAGTATCAATGAACCTCTAGTTTCTTATCTTTTCTTAATTCTAATATCTTCTTTAACACCTCCAATATTATTTTATTACAATTAGTGGGGCGATCTACCTATATCCCCAAGAGTCATTCTTCAGTTATTACACTAGCTGTTTAGATTTGTTAGTGTGTATCTCTAGATTTCTACACCCAATTAAGTTAATAAGGATTTTACTTGAAAAAGCACAAAGTACAATTACCTGCTGTGATTTGGTTCAAAATTAATGTAGTTTCCTATAATTTAGAGTGCCATTCTAACGAATTCGATAAAAGTTATTTAAAAAAATAACTACACTCAATTCATTTGTGATTCTTATATCTAAATTGAAGTAGGTAAAATTATGGAAGCTTTTAATTTCATGGCAGATATATTGGCTCAGTTACTTCTAGCTATAATTTTGCCGAAGACAAACATCTATGTTCCGGAAACGTCAGTAACAATACTAACTAGGTATTCAATCTCATCTGAAACTTCTTTCATTGAAGGCCGATTTTGCCCTTGCTCATCCACGCAAGCAGCTGCAAGAAAGGCCAGTGACTTCATCGTCTCCAATTCTAACTTGCTGGCTCCCTCTTTGAGAAATGGGTCTATAACATCCATCAATCTCTCTTCCTTCATCATCTTCTTGACATAAACCACCAAGTTCACATCCTCTTCTTCCCTACTGAAATCAATAGCTTTATCAGAAGTGAGCAGCTCCAGCAAAACAACTCCAAAGCTATAAACATCACTCTTATCCGTCAGCTGAAAGTTACGGTAGTATTCAGGGTCAAGATAACTAAGTGTTCCCTGGGCACCCGTGAATATATGGCTCTTACTTGCTTCAGCTATTTCAACAAGTCTAGAGACCCCAAAGTCTGAAACTTTAGCATCAAGCTTTGAATCCAGCAAAATATTGCTTGATTTCACATCACGATGTTAAATGGGTGGCACAGCAGAAGAGTGGAGATAGGAAAGCCCTTCAGCTGTTTGGTGGACAATTTTGAGTCTACGAAGCCACTTGAGAGGCTCCCAGTTTCCAGAACGGCGACGATGAAGATGATCAGAAAGGGTCCCATTAGGAACATACTCGTATATTAAAAGGGGCTGTTCAAGCTCAACACAACAGCCAAGGAGTCTCACTAGGCTCCTATGGTTAACTTGGAAGAGAATTCGAACCTCGTTTAGTATTTGATCAATGGCTTTGGTGTTTCCGAGCTTGGCTCTTTTGATGGCAGTGATGGTTCCATCATCAAAAGTTCCCTTGAACACCTCCCCGAACCCACCTGAGCCAATGAGGTTTTCTTGGGAGAAGTTGTCGGTTGCTTTTCTTATCTCTCTGCTGGTGAAGATCCTTGCTGATAACCCACTAGCTTTGGCACTTATAATTCGTTCCCTCTGCTTGATTATGTTCTTTTGTTCTCGTCTCTTCAATTTGTCTTGCTTTTTGTAGAAAAGGATTCCAGTTAACATTACAACAGACACTATAGCTCCTACGGAAACGGCCACAGCTGGAAAACAATAAATGAAACCATAAAAATAAAGCAAAATGGACACAACAAAGTTGTGACAAAAGTATAAAGTATTCAATTTTAATTTGAAATATTAAGCCATGTCTAATATGAGTGCCAAACACACGTCTGGCTCTAATTTTAAAGTGTCGGTGGTTCATAAACAAAAATGCAAGACATATATATGTTCAGCAACAAAATGGAACAGAGGAACTCCAATGAATGTGGGTGATTCAGTTCTGAGAATAGAGATAAGCACAGCAGGGGAAAGGTATAAGCAGAGCTTACTAAATAGTGCATACCAGCGAGAAACATAGTCTTTTTCTTCCGAAACTTGCAGTGTTTACCTTTTCCATGTCTTGCACAGTTTACATCTGCATTAGGAGAAGGAAGAGAGAGTTACTTTGGCTTTGTGAGACATTTTTTTTCTGGCAACTTTGAAAGGAATTCACATTGAGAAAACAGAGCATTCCTAAACTGTTAAAAGGAAACAAAGGGAAAAAAATGAAAAACCAATGAAGTATTTTGATTACTCCCAAACTATTTGTTTTTTGTTTTTTTTTTCTTTCTATTTTCTTTTGAATGCAAAGCATTGAGAATATGGGAAAAATGAGAAATTCCAAATTCCAAAAAAATGACATAGTAAAGATCAAACCTCTAATATCAAATCTGTTATACTTAAAGATAGAAGTACCGCTATATCTACCAATTATTGAATCTTTTTATGTTTGAATTAAATTAAAGAAACAAAAACTCCATTTCTTAACTTACTTTGACACAAACCATTGATGGGGTCCCACTCGAAGCCAGCATTGCAAAAGCATCTTCGCCGCCCAACACTGGTCGGATCCAGCAGACACATGGAGTTCAACAAGTCCTTGCAATCTATTGGTCCCTTACAAATTGGCTCCTGCGGTAGCACCCACTCAAGCTCCATTCCCGGCTCCGGCCACTTCTTCGCCGGCGGGGGCACAGTGACGTCGAAGTCCACAAAGCTCTGATACGCAGCACACCCTCCACCATGCACCCTTACGATATACTCCGTGTAGGACCCACCCGACCTGAACGTACAACACAAGGCCACACGCCTGCACGCGGTGGCGCCGGCATCCGCATCGTCCCTGATGTAGCTGTGACACAGGCTATTCGTCGAACAGTTTATGGGCGCTTGCAGATGAAGCATTGCGTCCGTACAGTTGAACAGAAAGACGGTGTTGCTGCTGGTGATATTGAAGGGGAGGTTCTCGTTCAGGTGTATCCCTTCACTGCCGAAGTCCGTCGACATGCACGTTTCTCTGGCGAGGCTGGCGGGTCGAATTATAACCCGTTGGGTTTCCGGGTCGATGGACTTGATCATGTAGGATGATCCACCAAGAGCGTCCAACCATAACGTGCCTGCAGTGCACCTGATCTTGTACCATGGGTCGCCGCAGTCGGGTCCCGTGCTTAACGGATATGGAACCGGATTCAACCCGCAGTTCCGGCAACGCCGCACGGAGCTGGTGCAAGATACCAGCATTAATGCCATTGTGAAGATTAAGGTTGTAATCGTCTGTTGCTCCATTAAAGAGCATACAATAGAATGGAACATGGTAAGAAGCTGGGAAGCTGGGTTATACTTTATAATACTACATATGCTAAGCTTAGTTTGAGAAATATTTAGATAAATTAGATATATTAAAAATAAATATATGAATTTAATTATCAATAAATATGTAAGTATGTTATACACATTTTTTGATACAATTTATATATTTCTTAATATATTTATATATCAATTTATAATGGGTTGCCAAGTTTATGCATGTATCATGTATGGAATGTGAATTTTTTAAAAAATTTAGAATACATAGGAAGATATTGAGCTATGGCGTTTTCCAAGGTTGCAGAGGACTAGAATGCTGGAAACGAACCAAGATTAATCGAAAGCAGTGGCATCTCTCGTTAATTGAAAACATTGAATGTAGGTTATTTAGGTTTTCTCAAAGAATATCACATTTTCGTAGGAAGATATGCATGGTAATTCTCAGATCCCAGAAGGGATGAACAGTATTTTTATTCAAGATTTGATTTATAATACATCAACTCAAATCATAAATAAATACATAAATATATTAAAGTGAAACTTATTTAGATCCATATTTAATAAGCTTTTATATTTATTCATAATTTACATAGTTTATATATTGTTTATAAATTATGTCTGCTTAATAATTTTTTCTTAGTCACAAAATTTCATTAATATATATATTGTTCAAATAATATCCATAACTTCAGGACGGATAGAGGGGAGGACAGGCATGGGCCCTGACCCTTCCTTTGTTAATATTATACTTGTTAATTTGTGATAATAATAATAATAAATAGAAAAATAAGATAATCGTATCTTAATTTTTTTATGTAAATCTTCTTTAATTTTTGTTGGTTTATCTTTTTTTTTTAAATTCTACCAAAATTTTTTGACACACTCTCTCTCAGTTTAGCTCTCATTTCAATAATTTTTGGATTCGCCTTTGCATAACTTGGCTACAGAGATCAAACTCAAAAAAAAATTAATATAAATTAACGCTTAAATTAAGACCATCCATGAACTCAAAATCTGAGGCCTAGCTCGTTGGAGGTTGTATACAAACATTGTCTCTTCATGAATTATGCAACAACATTGTAACATCCCTAGGCGTATTATCATTAATCAAATTAATACTTACTTATCACAATTAGTAGAAGATCTCATAAGTGGATAACCCAACATGCATAGAAGATCTCACAAAGTTCACTTAGTTTGTTGGTTTAATCTCCCATAGCCCTTTCGTCGCCTCATTGCCTATTTCTAAGTGGGTTTTGATTCAAAACCCAAATCATTTCATATTAATTAGTTTCTAGTTTCACATCACACTTGTTCTGTTAATGACACTTGCTGGGGTGGCTGCACCAACAACCATTTGATCAAATTGGACAATGTTAATAATATTATATTTAAATATAACAATCATTTATTTCTTTTGATCATTGAATCAAATAAAAATAATTATTTGATCTAACAATTGAAAATAATATATACATATTTAATAATTATTATATTTGAATATAACTTAATTTGAAACTGAAAAAATGGGTGTAATAAAATAGTGCTTGCCCCTCCTTGTCCATTTGTCTTTTGGGTTCACTTCTCCCGCAATGATATGATGTGGATTGGGGCAAATCGGTAAACTGAAAAAATAGGTATAATAAAATAAAAGAATACAATGATATTTTATAAAATAAAAGGTAATCAAATTAAAACTTTATTTATATAATTATGTGCCTCTTATATTTTGGAGGTCAACAGATATTTAGATTCAAACTGAAAATATACCAAAAGCTCCTAAAAAGTATAAAATTAACTCTGTCAAGGAAGATAAATTTGGCTTAATTAGTAAATAAAAAATTATTTAATTTTGGTTAAATTTTTTTTTATAGACATTTATGTTATAGTGTTTCATGTCTTAAAGTTAGAAATTGGAATAACTTATCCCTTTCCTAATTGAATAATGGTATATACCTTAATTTGAGTGTATATTTATATCATAGAAATTAATTTTATATTAAAATAAATGATAATAAAAAATAATATATATCATAAATGAGGAGGAAGTTTTATTATTTTTTAAAAGATGATTATTAAACTCAAAATTGATACTAACATATTTAATTTCACATATAAATAAAACATTTAATTTCATAATTAATAAATTTTAAACAAAATTTTATAATAAATACTATATTACAACTTATAAAAAAAATTATCCCTATCCTTAAAGTTAACGTAATATTGGGGATCAAGATAAGCCAAGGTTCCTTTGCACACACGTTGTGATATGATTGGTGGCAAATTTTGAGACCCCACAATCTGAAACTTTACTATTTACTATTAAGCTTATAATATAATCCAAAAGTATATTGGTAGAGTTTATAATAGCTATGATATATTCTATATGTGGCTGAATTGTTGAGATAGGGAAGCCCTAGTTCAGCCAATTTGGTGGAGTTGGTGTTATGGATGTGATAAAAAAGTATTCCATTGTGGAGTTGGTCTAATGAGGTACCTATTTTCACTATATTAAAATATTTTATAAGAAATAAAGATATAAAAAACTGCTTCATTGTAATGCCAGAAGGGAATTCATTGGGTTGTGTTTGGATTATGTTATTTAAAATGCATACAAAAAGTAAATTGTTAGCAATTGAATTTTTTATATTTGCAAAATAATATGTTTTAATAATGAACTTTCTTAAAAAAGTACAAAAATGTGTCTTTTTTTATTTTTTAAATAATATTCTTTTTCATACTAAGTCCAACTTAATTCTCGAAATTGATCCTAACTCTCGATCCTAAACTAAACCTTCGAACCTAGCCGCTGTCCGATCCCAACTAGTGACTCTTGGACCTAAATCTAGTCCATACCCTTGACTCTTAGACTTAAACTCGGCCTTAGCACTTGGAACCCTCTTGGAACCAGCCTTAGTCATAGCTGGACCTAGTCTCAACTCTTGGACTTAACTCCCAAACCTAAACTTGGGTCTGGCCCATGGCTCTTGAAACTAACCCCTTGGCTCATGGCTCTTCATTCTACGAGAGTTGAGACATTATTACAAATCTATGCTACTACCACACTGTGGTAGCATAGGTTTTATATTTTTATTTTTTTTTAATATTAATAAATTATTATATGTTATATTTTTTTTTATGAATTTTTTAAACTTTTTTTAAAATTTTTATACTTAAGAATAAATAATGTTAAAAAATTTATGAATGAACAGTATAAAAAAATATAAAATATTTTAAAAAATTTTTAAAAAATTATATGACCTAAACAATAATTAATAATGTTAAAAAATTAAAATTAAAAATTAAAAAAATATAATATTTAAATACCGAAAGCTATGGTGCAGCCCAAAAAATGGGACTGCACCATAACAAGCACCAATAGAAATTGAAAAAACAATTAAAAATTTATCTAAAAGGGAGCTACTCTATCCTATAAAATTACTTTTTTCCCTTAAATTACTTTATATAAACACACTTTAAAAATAATCCTAATTTATAATTTGATTTAGTGTAAGTTTTAAAATTGCAAAGTAAAAAATTAATTAGAAGTGAAATAATAATAGTTTTAGGACAATTTTCAATATTCACAACAACAACAAAAAAAACTCCATGGATTTCCAAGTACAATGTGTGTTTGATGTGTTGCCTCTTAGGATATAACATGTCAACTATATTGTTCATCTTCTCTACAAAAGTTTAAGATTCTACCCACTATCTTAAATAAAAACATTATATCTTTTACATCAAAAGACATAAAAAATGCATTAACATTTATATAATTTTTTAAAATATAAAAAATAGATCATTTAATTAAATATTCTAAAAATATGTTAGAAGAAAATAAGCTAATTATTTGTTTTTCTTGAAATGATATCAATCATTCATAAGGGAAAGGGAAGATGAATCTAAGTTTGGAACTCTCATATGTAAAGGAACACATAGATCTTCAAAGTAAGCCTACCATTTGGGGGGAGACACTATTCTTTAGCCGCCACCCACCCTCTCCCCCAAGCCTAATAGTAAAGCAGGCAGCCTTTCGTTATCTATAATATTATTTTTTTTACAAAGAGAGGATGCCTGGAAATTACATACTCGTTGAATATTTCCTCAATAATATTTTTCAACATTTGATATTGACCCAATTGATGGGTTTCCACATATAGAACTCACATTAAATAACCAACAAGTCTTTGCTTAAAAATGATACTAATCATCTTTAAAGTTGAGAGTTGTATAGATGTACACTTCAATTAAAACTAAATGAAACAAATAAAAGAACTCATATTAGATATTAGCTCCAAATTTTTTGTGCAAACATACTTAATAAAAAATAATTTTGTGTGTACTTCAAAACGGATATATTGAAAATGGATTGAAATCTTTTAAAATTTTCATGAAACTTTAGTGAAGTTCAAAACAATAGAGAACAGAGAAAGCTGGCTCTTTCTTTTTCAAACTTTATTTATAAAATACTTCAAGATATTTCAATTCATTTAAGACCTACCTGTAAGGAATTAAGACAATTATCTTCTAAAAAAAAGTTTTCATATATATTATTCCTATAACTTTTATTTTTTAAATACATATTATTTTGTCTCCTTTATTATTTTTTCTAATTCTGTCTCAGCTTGCCCATCAGGGTTGCTCATTATTAACTTAATCTACTAAATTTACACAAGAGTTTCTCTATTATCCCATATAGGCTCCATTAATTTATATGCCCCCTGTATTGGATCCACAACAGTTCCGCACAGAAAGAAAACTTCAATTCTAATGAAAGATAAGAACAAACCACTAACCAAGTATCACAAAAGAAGAATGAAAATCAGATCATAAAGATAAACAAACAATCTTTGCATACTAATTATTCTACATATTCATAGTTCCCATGACCCCTTAGGCCAGGAAACACATACATTTCTGCTTAATCAGTTTATATGACCCTTTGGCCATAAAAACACATACATTTTCTCAAGCATCAGAGCCCATATTTACAATTTTCACAATACCACTAACCAAGCGTAGGATCCATTTGGAAATCCGGACGCTCAAATCTCAAACTTGGACAATTTTACAAGACAAGCTTGAACACTTTAATTAACTCTCTATAATTACCAGAACTATTTGTTCTGCAACTTCAGTTTTCTTCAGTTGAGGCACGAACTATGTAGATTCTCAAGTTGAAACTCGACGAGAAGTCAAACGACGACGTGGAGATTGAACCCCAGAAGATACTATGACTTTGGTTGCAGAAGCAGTGGACTTAGAAGATGGTGAAGATGCAGAAAAGCCATAGTCAGATAACAGAGAAGCAGAGGTTTGAAACCGACCCGAGTCACCGGGAAGTCTCGAGTATGAATACGAAGGAGACTCGCTAAGCCATGACCCTATGGGTCCTTCTTTTTCATTCTTGTATTGAACTATAGCTCTGTACACAAAAGGAATCAGACCCTCCATTGTTATCGGTTACAGAGAGCAAAACAGAGCGAAACAGAGGAAAACAGAGGAAGCGAAAGGTTTTGAGATTTGGTTTGTGTTAATTGGGTTGAAAGTGAGAGGAGAATGGGGGATTCGGGGGTTTAAAGAAGGGGATGGAAGGGGATGATGACGTGGAGTAATAGATTGGATTCCAGCTCTACACGCTAGGGCAGAAAATTTTCAAAGGAAACCCACACGAAGGCCTTGAAAGCTATGTGCAAACCCACAAGTTTATCTTGATGATAATAGCACACAGCTAAAACAAAATCTCACGGTGATCCTTTTGTGTTTATCCCATTTTTCTAATATTATTTGGCCGGTTTGGTAACTTTGGTTTGATGGGTTTGAGCTTTTAGAACAAGAATGGTGGCCCTCCTCTGTTTAGTTTAATAATTTTTTCCTCTCCAAGTTCTTCTTGTTCATTTTTTTTTTATTATCTTGTGATTTGTTTGTTTAGATGTTGTTTTAAAGTAAGGTACCTAATGAATTGAACCTGTGTCTGATTTGGCCAATAAAATCTTAATTATTAATTAATCATGTTTTGCATATTGCCCACGCCAAAATAATCATTATGTATCATGAACTTATTTGGTGGTATCTTCTTTTTTTTCAGTTTTATGATGTTCTTCTCCTAATAGGCATAGATTTATCAAATAATGTTTAATAATTTAAAATTATTAATTTTTTAATGAAATTATTTGGTAATTTTAAATGATTTAATATTATTGAATGAATTTAGGCTTAAAAATAACATATTAATTACGTGTCCATATAACTAGAGTTTCACATTCCTTGAATCTAACTAATACCCACATGTTTCTTTTCATTGGATTTTTCTTCAATGATGGTGAGCTGTGCTTTCTTTAATTTCATCATTAGTTTTATGATCAATGATCAATGAGTGGAGTAGAGAAAGCATAGTTGTCATCAACAAAACTTGAATATTATGGAAGTATTGTTATTTATATGCTAATAAAATTTAAAATTGTATACAGAGGAATAATTAATTGACATGGATATAAAAATTAATATATTTATACTTTTTAATATATCATCCTAAAATTGTAAGATGTGATTTTTATTGATTCAATTGTTGAATTAAAAGTAATTAACAAATTAATAGGGTATGTCAAATTAAAAAAGAAATAAAATAACGCCTAAAACAAGTAATTAAATAGTTGATTGTTTTTTATATTTATAAATCATATTATATGTTAATTTTAAAAAATATTGATGAGATAAAATAAAATTTAATTAATATAAACTCTTTATATATAATTTTTATAATAAAAAATTTTAATCAAACAATAAATTTTGTAAAAAATTTGATGGTATAAAACTAATTTTAATTCACATCATTGTATTTCTCCTCAATTTAGATTCCATTCTTTCTTATTGACTTTGAACTTATGGCTAAGGATTAAGGCTTTAGGGCTAAGTATAATATATATATATAATTATTCCTTTCTTTCTTATTGACTTTGAGCTTATGGCTAAGCAAGAAAATTTTATTTTGATGACAATGTAAAATTACATTTGGTGGTATTTTGATAAGTATGAAAGACATGAATCAATTCTACCAATTATTTAAGAAAAACAAAGAGCAGGGTCAAAGCTCAGAAGCTTCTTTGAATATAAATGAAGGTCTACCTTCATATTTTTATGATTTTTAATTTGGACAGTTATTAGGTTCAAATATAGAGATAAGACCAAAATCAATTTGCTAACCATGAAAAAGACCTTCAATTTTTTTTTAATTAACCGATTTAATCATTTTAAAAAAAATTTCAATTTACGTTAATTAACAATGACAAGTCTTCAATATCTTTATAAAGAAGTGGGATCAACTTTTCTAAGTCTCTGATATAATAAATCTGTCATTTTATGGAATGTCAGAGAGAGAGAGAGAGAAAGAAGCTAAAAGAACAAGTAAGAACATTCTAAATGTTGATTATTAATTAATTAGAAGAATGGAAGGTTATTAATTAATATGTTATTGGACATAGCTGTATTGTTAGTGTAAACCTTGTTCCAAATGTTTGGTTTTGAATACCGTTATATTCTAAAAAGAATAATTAAGAAATTTCAAAGAAAGAGAGTATTATTCAAATATATTAATTGCATGGTTGATTCATCCATATACCAACTCCATAAACTATAGCGTGAATGGTAGATGAAGTCTCAAGTCATAAGGGCAATCGTGGAACCTACCTCTCTCAATTTTAGCTTCAAAGCAGGGAGATGAATGGCTCCAAATCCTAAGCAAAAGCCATAAACTGCGTGCGCCTGAGTTTTGCGGAATGAGTTAGGTGAAGGAAGGACTTCATGTTCCATGTCGAGCTCTAGGTTGAGACGAGTCGGGTTTTATGTAGTATATTTAAATTTTAAATATCAATGAGGCAAGCTCCATGATAATATTAGATCAAGTACTTATTTAGACATTAAAAATTATAAATATTAATTAAGATATAATTTTTCATACTTAATCATATCAATTTAAGTTTTATATTTTAATTATAAATTAACTCTTCATCATTAAAAAATTGATATTAGACGTTAACCAACAAATAATATCGTAGTTGGTTGTAAATTCAAATATTAATGAAAGTCAAATCAATTAAAAAAATTTAATCATTTAACTTGAGTCAAAAATTATAATATCATATATTACATGTGTTAATTTTGAATAATTTACAAAAAATATTATAAATATAATATATTTGTATACACATGTATAATTTAAATTAATACAAAAGTTATGAACATTTATATAATGTATATATATATATGAAGAAAAAATATATCATACTTTTTAATTATATTATAATATATGCTTAAATATACTTTTGATCTCTTTAATATTATAAAGATTTTAATTTGGTTCATCTGTTTTCAATTTAAACAATATTGTCCTTCTATATTTTAAAAGTTTCAATTAAGCTCATATCTTATATTTTTATTAATAAAATAATAATATTATAATTAATTTTTATACATGACCTTATTGTTATTAATATAAAATAATTATTTGATCAATTATCAAGTAAATTTATGTTAGATGGACGTGCTTTCACTTTTCTTCTCTTATTTTCATACTTTTAAGCATTATTTTATTTATTAATTTATTAAATAATCGATCACTCAACATGAACAAGTCTATATATTCTAATTAATGGCAATATCGTCATTTTTTTGTTTATAAAAGGATTTGATTGAAAATTTTTTAAAATATAAAATAACAACGTAATATAAATTAAAAACTTGAGGATTAAATTAAAATTTTTACAATATTAAAAAAACCAAAAATATTTTTAAGCTTATAATCTAATAGTTCATATGGCATAAGCCTCAATTTAAGATTGAAGTGAGCTATGTCATGAGTTGGTTCCCTACCTTTAGCCATTCCTCCATTCCACACTTCTTAAGTCATGAATCTCGACCTGTAAGTAAAAAAAAAAAAAAAAAAAAGTCATTCACACTAAAATTAAAAATTTTATAAAAAAATTCCGAGAGAACAAATTTTAAAAAATAAACAAAATTGAACTTGTGATAGTGTGAATTATGACCAAGTTAGAAAAAAAGCTAAATACTAAATAGTTTAACGGGTAATACGTTTTATAATAAAGTAATGAGAATTTTCAAATCAACTAAAAAAAGTCAAAATTTTTTAATTGAATGCTCAAATTTCTTGTCCAAATGATGGTTTGAATGTATGAAATTATTGGATCTTTCATTAAATTAATCTTCAATTTTATATAAATTAATGTAGAATGCAATGGGTTTCTTATATACTAGTGAAGGCACTCTGACTAATGTGTGCTTCAAAGAAATTAATAATAATAATAATAATTTGAGCAATTTATTTTGGTAAAATAATAATTATATATAGAAGGTGAGAATAGTGGAAATGAAATGTGAAAGGAATATGGTGAAAAGGGTTAGGTTTGGAGATTGACAACGATCAATATATTATTTTGCGCCAAGTTTGATATTGACTCAAGATAGTTTGGATAATTTTTTTTTTTGAATTTTGTCAAAATCGAACAACAAAGATTGGCTTCTTCTTTTTTTTTTCATTAAAATATTACATATTTTTAGATTCACACACATAAGATATAAGGGTATGGAAACCTTGTTAAACCACATATTTAACGTAACATATCAACTCTTAGTTTTACACTTTTGAGAAAGAGGAACATATAGAGCAAAGAATGAGAAATAACACTTTTTTCACCTCTAAACAATATTGAGGGTACGCTTAGAAAATAAATAACTTTTTGTTGTTTAGATAATATAATACAAATCTTTTTAGATATATAAGTATATTAAATATACTTCTTAATCAAATTTATTAGAATCCACTTTTAATATATTTATATTTATTTATGACTAATTTTATTTATATTTTTTTATAAATCTAATCTACTTTTAAAAGATTTCAACAAATCACTCTCCCCCTAACATTGTTTCGCGTTGGCGGCTCGAATACCAGCTCTATCACCAATAGGAAATAGATAATGAAGCCCAGCCAAGAAAACACCATATTTGGGCCTAAGGTTTGGGCTACCCGAAACAGCGTTAAGTCTCTAAATCTCACAAGTGCATTCACTAGAAGAATATAAGTTACATATTGGAGTTGTCTCTTAGATGAAGAGTTAATCAAAACCAAATAATAGAAGTGATTTATAAGTTATTGATATAGTAATTGTTAGATTTTTTCTAATTGTTACATTAAATAACTATTTCTATTTGATCAAATGATTAAAAAAAGTAAATATATATCTAACGACTATTACATTTAAATATAGTAATACATTTAGATATAAGTTAAAAATCACTATAAAAAAAATATTTCCACGAGGTGAATTATGTGATGGAAAAACCTTTTTCCTTTTGCTCTTGCATGCGTGCTCATTGCTTGATGAATTAAGAAACCAATTTTCTCATTTGGACTTTGAGTTGTTGATCTTAATTAGGAAAATATTTTTAGTATTCTCACAGTAATATAGTACTACTCTAATTTATATTTTGTCATGTAATTTTTATTTTAAATTATAATTAAATTAATTATTAAAATTTAAAAATAAATTATTTATATATTAAAATGTTTATGACAATAATATTTAGTTTTTCAATATTATGATAATACTGAAAATGTTCTCCTAGCATACCACTCCACTGCCTTGTGGGTAGCTCATCATTCTTCCCTTTGGTTTTTTCTGTGCTATGTATGATGCATGGACCAAGAAAGAACTAAAAGTCATATTTGCTTCAATTTTAAGATATTGGTCCTCGAAGAAAAGAAAAGACCACATCTATTATTATTACTAGTTTGAATAATAATTTAGTTCAATTTTTAGAGTTATTACAAGAAATTATTTTATGAACTTTCTATTTTTTGATTGATCTTCAAACAAAACTATTTAATAAATTAGTTAAAGCATACACAAATTCATTTAGATACTATCTAACTTGAATACTAAGAATATAAAACACATTTACTGAATTATATATTCTAATTATTATGAATTTTAATAGTAACATATTAATTGTAAGATTCAAAATGGAGAAAGAAAAGTATTGTTTATACTCTTTGTATTTATCT
Organism: Ceratonia siliqua; assembly: GCA_034509205.1. Lineage (NCBI taxonomy): Eukaryota > Viridiplantae > Streptophyta > Magnoliopsida > Fabales > Fabaceae > Ceratonia > Ceratonia siliqua. The sequence goes on from JASKGM010017789.1 coordinate 25,235, forward strand.
CGAGTACAAAGAGTGAATAGAAATTCATCCTATTAACTGAAATTTATTTTAATAACTTTTATTGACAGTAAGAATTCAATTTTTTACTCTTTGATTTATTTATTATTTAACATATACATACAAATTAATACGAGAATATTACGTAATCATAACATTTGAAAATAAATTGAGTCAAAAAGTGTTGGTACAAGAGTTAAAGGCGTGTATCCAAACGTGCCGTAACAAATCCAAGAACTTGGAAATGGACAAGATTATGGTCCACTATGGATGGTCCAGGGAACGGGTTTAATGGTACCACCGGTCCATACTCAGTCATAGGCATAGGATTTGGAGCGCGTGAGTAGGGAGGCGTGTGGGGGTGGTAATATGGAGGATGATGACGTAAGGCACTTAAGTCGGTCAGTCAGGTGAGTCAGTGTTTGGTCTGAGCCTTGTGTTGCACTGGAAAGCCCCTTCAAGAGAAGAGGAAGGAATCATCTCAGTGATGCCTCTCTCTCTCCAATAATAGCTGCCTCTCCGCCTCTTTCCCGACACAATGGTCTCCCTCCGTACCCAACACAAAAGCATTACCCACCCTGCCATCCCTTCCCTCAGCCCTTCACTTTCCTTTATGCCTCTCCTTAGGACGGACTACGACGGTCTCATAGGGAAAGGCTTAGTGCGTGGATCGGCCCATTGGGCTCGGTGGCACAAATCCTAAATCGTCGGCCCATAGTTTCCTTTGGTAACCGCATTTAATTCAATGAATGATATGCTTTAATGAAAATAAAGAATAGTTTCTAGAACTCTCCACAATTACAAACGAACCTTTAATATTTGAAACCATGCATGCCCCACTAATTTCATCATTCTTCAAGCTTTGAATTATAAATTCCAAATCGGTGTTTCAAAATTATAGTCAAAAAAGAAAAAAGAAACATCTAATTTTAAATCTCGCATCATCAATGACAAGAGTTGAAATTGAAAAAAATTATTATATTGAAGTTTACTAACCATTAATTTAAAAATGGTAGGAAACCAAAAGCATCCATCTATTAGACAACAAATGGCAGAAGTAGGTATTGATCTTTGATTCAATGCGCTTATAATTAATTAGGGGTTATTTATACTAGTTTAGTTAAGGGATCATGACGTTTTCCAAACAAGAAAAGAACATGTATATATATATATATATAGTGTTGGATAAAGCTGCATGAAATATAATATAGAGAAAGAAAACAACCAATTAATCTAATTCCGAGTCGCTCTTTGAATGAAACCAACCCTATAAAATAGGTTTTCTTCATGAAGTTGTAAAAAATAATACATATATATAAATAAAATAGGCTTTATTGATTAAGTTATCAATATCCATACTAATGTATATTTTTTGTTTTAAAATAATAATTATTCTAAGAATTTTAATTTATTTAAAATTATTTATTATTTTATATTACTATTAAAGTATTAATTATTTTTTTTTAATTTTATCTTATTATTATGATTTTTGATATAATAACAAGAATTTAAATTGACTTTAATAAAGACAACTTAGCCTAATATAATTTTTTTACTACAATTGAGTTTATTTAATATCTTTCTTAATTTTTATGTCATTACTTTAAACGTCAAATAAAAAGAAACGAATGAAATATATATTTGGAATTATATCATTAGACCAAATTTACCATAATCATTTATGTATTGTTCTTTTAATTGTTTTCTTTTTTAAAAATAATAGATAGTTAATTAATAATGTTATTTTTTTAAATAATAGTAGATAGTTAAAATTTTAAAAATAATTTATTTGAAAAGTGAATTCGCCTAAAATTGTTGGTTTGTACTCCTAAACGAGGTTTGGGTCACTTTTATCGTAGATTATTCATTTTTTGACTCAAAATCTGGCCAGAGTTTCCCTCTAATGTAGATAGAAACTGTACCAGTAAGTGCACCATCTTAGGTTTTTATTTTGACAAGATTGTGGTCAATGTTCTCAACGTCTACGACCTCAATTAATTTATGCTGAAATTAAAGAATTTATAAAAATATTTCTCACACTCTAACTTAAATAAATTGATTAAAGCTAAGATTCAAAATTTAATTATATATAGGTTTAATCATATGTAAGAACTATTTCATACACCATCATCTTTATTCTCGTATTTTGAAATTAAAAAATAAATACCTTATATTATAAAAAAAAGTATAAAAATATCACAATTTAACAAAAATAATTATACGTTCACAAATGTAACATTCATAAAGCTCTCACAAACCATTATCTTACCACACATATCTCATCTAATTCACTTATATATTCATGACAATGAGATGCGTAATTTATAAAAAAAAAACTATCAGAAATAAATTTAAAAAATATATTATTCATTCAAAATATGAAAATATATAAAATATTAATATAAAATGATTCCATCAAATATTGGCTTCCATCCGTACCATTAATTAATTAATTTGTCCTTAATTATTTTTTTTTTCATATAATGGAGTTAATAAGGCTATTATTCAGTCAAAGTAATTTATTTTTTATGATATTTTTCTGTTTGCATCAACTAACAAAGTCACTATCGTTTGTGTTCTGCTAATTATTATTTGCTATTCTTAGCAAAAACAACCTTAAAAGCCTCGGAATCTGCCTTAGGTTTGTGTCTATTTCTCTATAGAACTTTCCTAGCCGCAGGCAATTAAGGCCTGCTGCTCACCATGAACATGTCTCAGACTCTCAATAATAAAAAACTAAATTAAGAACAAAAGAAAAAGAAAGAATCAACTTTTCATTTGAAGCATCCACTATAATACTGAAGTTTGATTATACTCTCAAAGAATAAGTAATTATTTGAAGATGAAATTTAATTCATTCTCTATGAGACAAACCAATAAAAAAGTATTAGTAAATGTCAAGACTCAAATTGAATTCTGATTCCATGCATGCATCTATATCCATAGTAGCAAAATTATGCTAACCAAAAGTTAAATTAATATAATAGAATTAAGGTCTAAAGTGAATCCCTTACTTTTTGATATGGATTATCTGTTATTGAATTAGAAAAATTAATTAATTAAAAAATATATAAATTCACTCAAACATCACCTAATCGTAATAAAAAAAACAAAAGTAAACACCGTGATGTAAACTAAGATAGTGATTATCATAATCTCATATCGTTTAAGAGTATGATTCTCGTGTACGTGGGTGCATGCGGATTTGTGTGCCAAAGTAATGATAGAGTAGGCAAGGTAATTGAGGTAGCTGTTAATGCCGAAGTCATTAAGGTTCCAATACACACGAGACGCTTGTTCCTTCAAGAAGAAAGAAATTGATATAAACTAAGATAGTGATCATTATAGTCTCACATTACTTAAGAGTCTATACTGATATAATTATATATATGAGTGGACATCCCTTGACCAACTATAGCCCACTTGCATTACACAGTATTTTTTTTTAAAAAAATAATAATAAATAAAGGAAACTGTTTTTCAAGCAAAGCCTCCACCAGATAGATTTTGAGCAATAGCACTAATTAAGTTAGATGGTTTCAAATTAAGAGTAAGTGGTTGTTTCACAATTAATGATGGAGGATGATGATTAAATAACAGGAATTTACACATGCAGCTAATTGAACCCAAATGTGGTCGCTTTCATTGCAAAGTGGTCGGTTTGTCTTTGATTAATTTATGTACTAATTAATAAAAGAGCTGTACTATGATAAGCTGAATCTGACATAATATGCTCTTCCACTTATAATGATCAAAAGTTTATTATAATAATTTGTGTGACACTGACGTAAGGCACATTATATTAGGATAATTTGAACTTTGAACAGATCATTGATTAATTAATTAGTGCAACTTGTGAACTTTTTGACATAATTAATTTCAGCATTAAAACCCCACATAGACAGAAAACACCATTCAACTATTTAACTCTTCAATCAATAACCATCAATGAAATAGTTCTAATTCAATTTTTATTAGTAATTCTTTGTTAATAAATATTTGTTAATTACGGTGAATATTGTCTTAGAGTTAATATATCTTTTTGCCTCTTAAATTGAATGGAAGAATATAGTTTGTTTCGATAAAAAAAATTATTTAATGCTATTGTTATAAATCAACTACTCCGTAACATATATAATTAATTAGTTATGTGACCATAAGTCCAAACAATGCACTGAATATTCTTGTATTCCTTTTATCTTTTGGTTTTCATATGTTATTGTTAGTTGTTGAAAATTGATGACTGATATATCCAAACTCAAATTATTAACAAAAGTGGGTTTACATAATTTTTTGATACGCAATTAGCAGAGGAAAAGAAAAAGTAAGCTTTTGATACTCAGTTTCTTAAAAATAAAGGCTCGCATACGTCCTAATGTCAAGAGAAATCAAAGATATTTTACTCCTTCTTCCATGGCATAGCATAAAAGGTAAATTAGTTTTACCCGTTTTGTTTTTTTATGAAAGGGAGTCTTTCTCTTTAATAATATAATATTTGATATTATTTTTTATATTTAAAATAATATTTGACTCTTTTATTTATATATATATATATATATATATATATATGAAAAGGTGTGAATTAATTTGTTCTTATTTTTATAAAAATAAATTGATATATTTATATCTTTATAAAGGTAAATTTTAAGAGAAGTAAATGTTACTCTTAATTATTTTAAAGTTTGCTCAACTGACATTATATTTGCTTCAAACTTCTCCACATAATAAATACACTAGCTACTTCACTCCATATTTGACTAGTAAAATACATTATTATTTTAATGAAATATTCTATTGAATTGTACTTAAACTTAAGTTAAATAAAAAATTATTTATTATATTTAATTAATTAAATTAATTTTATACAAATTGGCATGTAAAATAGGCAAATTAAAAGAAAATAACAAAGTTTACCAAATTTTGAAAGAGTTACATTAACATTTTTTAAGTTTAGAAATATAATATTTAATATTTTTATTACTTTTAAAATAACGCTCGATTTCTTTATAAATATATAAAAAAAATTAATTTACTCTTAATATTAGTAAGATATGTAAATTAGAATTAAAGATAAATTAATATTTTTATACTTTCGTAAAGAAATCAAGTGTGATTTTAAAAATAAAAAAAGTGTTACATATTAGATTAGGAAACTTTAATTTAAGAATCCTATTATACAAAAATATTATAAATTTAATACCTATATTATAAAAAAGAAAAAAAATGAAAGTTTAAAAACACTGAAAAATATACAAAAAAATAAAATTAGAAAGCAAATAAAAATTGACATAAAAGGTCGAGATGATGAATGTTAATTTTTAATATTTAACTATAAAAATAAAACAATAAAAAAAGCTACGCAGCCATCACTAAATTTAATTAAATTATTAAATCCAAAAATTCATTAAAGAAATTTGTATAAAATTAGGTAGTTTTTACTTTTTAATTTTTTAATAGTAAACATTTTGTGTTGTCTTCAAAATAAAAATTATTGATTTAGATACAACTTAATACTATTGAACCTTTTAATTTGGTCACTTTTTTTTTTTTTAAGTTGACACTTTCACATATTATTTTTAAAAATAAAAAAATTTAGAAAATCGAATATTCTGTTAGAAAAATTGAATATGCTATTAATCACACTGTTCATATGTATATGAATTTGAGTGTAAAAATTTGAACAAATCTCAAAAAAATATGAGTTTAATAATTTACTCTAATATAATTTTAACAAAATCTTCGTTTTCTCCTATTCTTAATTGGGTTTTATTTGAGTTTGGTCGGTTGTCACCGGTCCAAACCAGGTCAATCACGTGCCAAGTTTCTCTAATAATTCCGACCGTTAGCTTGTTTGCGTCTCGATTTAACCATCTGGGTTGGTTCGGGTCTTAAATCACCGATTTAACCAATTAACATTGTTTTTCTTTTTTTCTTATTACAATGTAATATATATAATTAAGCTATTCTTACCTGCATAGGCATATGCTTAGTTCTTCAAACGCGTATATACCTCTTATGCTGCTATAAATATTAACTCATTTATACTATTATGTGATTTCAAAGAATAAAATTTTATGAATTGCACAATTTGTGTATATATTATTGATTCATTTTCTAGTCAAAATGGTCCAATTCTAGTGATTCTTTCTTCTGCAACAAATGTTGGTCCATTCTGAGATGATTGGATAGGACATAGGAGGCAAACATGAATACTTGTATAATGTGATGATGTTATAAATTAACTAACATAAATAATTAATATGTAACCCACTAGCCAAAACCTAGAATATTCTTGACGTAAACTATAAACTCCTTAGAAAAGTTGGATAGAGTATCTTCTAAAGTAAGACATCGCTTCAAATACAATCAATATTCAGAAACCCAAAAGGAGCTCCAGTCCATCAGATTAGAACATAACAGAATTCACACTTTAAACAAATTCAAATACAATGTAGATTCCTATATGACTGCAAGAACTATTCAAATGAATCCAAACTTGCTTCCATGGTTTACCTTGTCGATCCAAGATACCAAGTCAAGACAGTAATGATTGCTGTTGGACTTAAAATATAAAAACATGAGAAATAATAGAATGAGTTAAGATAACAGGCATCATCTAGAATACGAAGATCACGATACAAACACTAGTGAAATTCACATTGAACCAATTTCTCAAA
>JASKGM010017809.1:0-18935 GCA_034509205.1 Ceratonia siliqua
GCCGAAGGAAAATCACCAATGACCTGATCTGAAAAATGTTAAAATTTGAGGGATGAGTCCACCGACTCAGTGAATGAAAAATAGACTTACCAATTGATACATGAACTTCCAAGTATAAAGTGCATTACCACTAAAATAATATGAAACCTCGTTTCAGTACCTTTTAAATATAATATGCACCTTACATCTAGGAAAGAAAATAACTTTTATTTCATAATCATATTATAATAATATTTAACAATATGAAGTTCAAAGAGAGGTTATGTCTAGAAATACTCTTTATCTTGAACCTTATAGTTCAAGAGGGTTTGAAAGTGTCTAGTGGAGCTTTGTACAAAACTAGAGAAAGTATTAAATATGTGAGGGGATCGGAGGCAAGAAAAATATGTTTCCAAGAATCTGTGAAACAAGTTGGTGCCATTGATACTAAAGTTAGCTTACGCTTGGATGTGTCTACTAGATGGAATTCTACTTATGCTATGATTGAAAGAGTTCTTAAGTATCGTCGTACTTTTAGTAGCCTTCAATTGAATGATAGAAATTACAAGCATTGCTCATCAAGTTAAGAGTGGACAAGAGGAGAGAATTTGTGAATTATTGTGCCCATTTAATGTAATCCCCAACTTGTTTTCTGATTCTTCTTACCCCACTTCTAACTTGTATTTCATGCAAGTATGGAAGATTGAGTGTATGTTGAAAGATAATGTGCAATGCCAATATGGCATTATTAGGGACATAGCTAGTAGAATGAAAGAAAAGTTTGACAAGTATTGGAGTAATTACAGTGTCATTCTTTCAATATATGTTGTGCTTGATCCACACATGAAGTTTGGTTTGTTGGACTTTTGTTACTCTAAACTCGACTCCATTAGTTGTGAAGAGAAGTTGGCAAACATAAAGAGTAAGTTTTATTTGTTGTTTAATGAATATGTTAAATGTAACACTTCTAATGAATCAAATACAAGTGTTTTACAAATTCAATATTCTAGTCAACTAAGTCATCCTTCTGGTAGTAGAGTGGGAAAGGGAATGGAAATACAAAGGCAAGACTTTGATGTATTTGATGTAGATTTTTAATTCTTTTAATCATCATATATTTTAATTTATGTTCTCTTTTTAATAGCTAACTAATTTATTAATTGAATTTCTTTGTCATTATACTTGAAATTATAGAGGAGTATGTATTATTTGAGAGCTAATCTAGGACAAATAATGAGAGGTTTGAGTTAGATCTTTATTTGGATGACCCAAAACTTAAACTTCATTTGTATAAAGATTTAGATGTCTTACAATATTAGAAGAATCATAGACATCGATATCCAGAATTATCAAGAATGGCGTATGATCTACTGAGTATTCCAATCATTACTGTGGCTAGTGAATCGGCTTTTAGCATTGGTACACATGTTCTCAACAAATACCAATGTTCTCTTTTAGGAGATCATGTGCAAACCCTTATCTGTACTCTTAATTAGTTACATGATTTTGTTCATAATGGTAAGCTTATTAATTTTAAATTTGTTCAATTTTCTTTATTCTCATTATTGTTACTAACTGTCTAACTTACTAATTTTTATCATAATTTATGCTTTGTATATGAAAAAAAAGATGACATCTCAACAATTGCATCAAATGTTTCTAAGCAAGATTCAAATATATTTGTCGAGAATGATTGATTTTATTTTGGTTTCAATTTTATGTTATTGTCTTTAATTGTTTGATAGTTTATGCCTTTGTGGAGATTAAGTCTATAAATCTATAATAAATTGATGTTTTGTTATGAATACTAAAGATTTTATATAATTATTAAGAATGATTAATTGATAGAGTTTATGTTTGATTTTGTTATGAAATTGTATAATTTTATTTTTTATAATTTTTTCATATTCTGACTCATCTAGACCCATTTAACCCTGTAACCCTATAGGATTAAAGTCGGGTTAAATTTTTTTAGATCATTTAGTAAAATAACTATTTAATCTCGGCTAGTTAAGGCTCATCTCATCAAGACTCAACTCTTGATGGACCATGTTAGCATTGTTTGACACCCATACTTATTATACCTTATAATATAATTTAATTTAATTAAAAAGATAAAGACGGTAAACATTAAAACCTCAAATCTCATGTTAAGAATCATTAATTTATTTAAAAAGTTTAAATAATTATAAAAACTGAAAAATAATTTATAGTAATCTGTCTTTGATTTTTTATATTTGTTTGAAAGACTCAAAAAGAGAGTTGATTTGGCAGATTGGCCGTATGCGTTGGAATTAACACTTTGTTTAATCTTTCAAAACTTATATAAAATTGTTAATGTCTTGTATACGAAGTTTTAGTTTATTTATTTATGTATTTTTATTATTGTAATCTTAAACATAGTAATTTTATATAATTTATAAGAAGAGTAGATTTGATATTGATTCAACTTTGAAATAACAAGGTTTGTAAATTCTAATTGTATCAATTATTATTTGATGTATCTAAATATATATTTTAGAATAATGTCTTATAAAATTTTATTTTTCTCCTTCATACCATTATAAGATACAAAATAAAAATAAATCTAATGATACATAGATCTAGAATTGTTTGAAGTTCTAAAGAAAAAATATAGTTAACAAGCATTATTATAAAATGACTTAAATACAGTTTTTTTTTAGTATTAAAATTATAATTTGGTGTTATTATTTTTTGTTTGAACAATGTTGTTCTTTTATTTTTTTTTAATTAAGTTCATCTATCATATTTTTATTAATAAAATAATTATATTTCGATTAATTAACATATGTAATCTTATTATTATTCATATAAAATAATTATTTAACAAATAATCAAGTAAAATCACGTTAAATTCACGTGATTTCACATTCTTCCTCTGATTTTTTTTCTTATTTTTTAATATTATTTTATTTAATGATTTGTCAAATAGCTATTTTACATAGACAATAACATACCCATACAAGTTAATGAACTACATGATAATCTTTTGTTTGTGAATGGACAAAAATATAATAAAGAGACTTAATTAAAACTTTAAAAAAATATAGAAAAAACACATTGTTTAAATTAAAAACATAAGGACCAAATTGAAACTTTTATAAAATTAGAGGTGAAATTTGTATTTAAACCTTATAAAATATAATATCTATATAGTCACTTAATTAAACAAGTGATCTGGGAGCATTAGCTTAAATAACACATTTCTTAACAGTAAAAGTGCTAAATAACTTATTCAAACTCTCCCTCTTCCATTATACCATTTTGTGTAAGCCAAAAACAACTTAATTTAAACTAGTGTCTTGACCACCATTATTTCATTATCCCTTAAAAAAATAAGAAAATATAAAAAATAACATCTAATTTAATTTATTAATTTACATTTCAAAGTCTGATATATATTATTATATATGAGATTTTATACTTTTTCACTTTAGTATTTAGTTGTTATTCTAACTTTTTCCTTAATCTATTAATTATAATACATTACACCCCAAACTATCATAATTTAATTAAATTATTTCTAACTATTTAATTAAATATTAAAATTAATAATTTTATTTAATATACACTAATTATGTAATTAAAAAATATAATAAAAATAAATAAATTTTATTATGTAAAATAATATAAATATCTTAAAAATAAGGGTAGGACTATCCTATTGTCATAAAAGAATGACAATAACATTTTTTTTATTTTTTTATTTTTTATATTAATTAATTATTATTTATATCATATATTTTTTAATAAATTTTTTACTTATGAAGTATCAAATAAATTATAAAAAAATATAAAAAAATTTTAAAATTTTTAAAATATTTTAAAAATTATATAACATAAATAATAATTAATTAATACTAAAAAATAAAGAAAATAGAGATAAAAAATAAAAAAAATAAGGCATCAAAATGTTAAAATTTTAGGACGATAATATATTACTGCCCTACAAATAAGTAAACAATTTTTAATTAATTTTTATTAGTGTAGATTAGTAAGAGCTTGTGTTAACAATTCAATGGAGCCCGGCCTAATTTACGTTTCCAAACATGCACTAAATATGACACGTAATGGGATGATGGAAAGAAGAGTCACCAAGCGTTTCCCAAAACTCTTCTTTTGACTTTTGGTCAAACCTGTTACCAGAACTTGAAAACGACAACAATCTTGGTGTTTGCTAAGGTAAGGTGGGTACTGCAGTTGCCATTGGCAACCAATAATTAAAGTGACCTTATTCTATTATTTGTTTGAAATTTTGTATAGTATTTGTCTAGCATAAATAGTATTTTGTCAGACTTATCTCTAAAATATCAAATCATACCCCATATTGAATCAGTGATATTAGTTTGATTTACTAATTTGATAATGATTCGACTGTAATAAAAATATTTTTTTAATTTTCATATTATATATTAATGATATAGTATAATAATGTAATATTAAAATAATCAATTAATATATTAATATATAAAAAATATCAATAAATTATTTAAATATACATAAAATAAATTTAAAATAATAAAAATATATGTATTATACTTATTTATATTAAAAATAATAAAAATAATGTTATTTTAAATTTAAAATTTTTATAAAAAATATGTTAAAAATAATGTCATTTTAGTAAAAAAATAAAAAAAAGAATCATTTAAACTGGTTCAATTCATTAATTTTTAGTCAATTCAAACTAATTTTTTGAATTTTTGACTGATGTATGATTTTTTTAATCGATATTTTGTTAACTGATTTTGAGAATTTGACCAAACTGATAAAATTACCAATTCACCAAGTTTCCAATCTGAGCAACCAATCCAATCCCGTTTTATCAACAGTGGTACATACACTTCATTTATCTTAGAAATTGTTACTTTTATACTAGACTAAAGTAATTTATTATTGGGTAAATTATCCTAATTTTTTTTAAAGTTCAGTAATATAATACTTAATTTTTTTATAAAATTATGAAAAAAATTAATTTATTATTATTTATTATATTAAAATTAAAGATAAATTAATCTTTTTACACTTTCAAAAAAAATGTAAGTATCATTTTAACAAAAATAATTGTATTAAATATTATATCATCAAATTTTAAAAGAGGTTATAATTTATTTTTTCTTTAAAATAGTCTCAATTTTTTGATTTAATCATCTAATAGTTTTTTCTAATTTAGTTCTAATTTAATCATCTAATTACAAAATTTTTTTTACACGAAATTAAGAGATAAATTCATACTCCTATAGACTTTTTTTTAAAAACGAAAATGTTTATTTTTAAAGACCAAATTAAAATTTATTTTTTAATGATTAAAATAATAATTTATTTTAAATTAAATTATTTTTCACTTAAAACACTAAAAAAGTAAATTTTAAAATAATATTAGACACATTTTATTTAGCGCAGAATTTAATTTAACGTTAAAACTATGATAAATGCATCTAAGGACAAGGCTTCATCGCAGAGCTCTCCTTTAAACATTTTCTCAATAGTTTAAGCAGATTTTTTTTTATAAAATATTGTAACCTCAAAAAAGAGTGGAATTTGAACTGCATTATAAAATAATATTATTTATAAATGTCATGAAACACCGGATATAATATCTCTAAAGACCCATAATTATAATTATCTCTTTATATATTATTAACTACCACATCGCAAACTTAGCATAAATGCTGAACCAAGATCACATAACCTTAATTGTGAAACTCGTTTCTACTGTCTAGGTAACCAGTGTCAAAATTAACTAAAATACTTTTAAAAAATGACCCATATGCTCAATTGATAACTATTAATTAATTTCGTTCAAAGAATATTGATGCATAATTTATTGAATAATAAAGCTCTCGATTGAATCATTGCCATAATTATACATTCCATTCATCTTCCAATCAATTCATTTATTACATTTAAATTTATAACGGACTCTTCATGTTTAAAATACATTCATATTCGATTTAATTTATTATAGGTAACTAAGAGAAGTAAAGATATACATTATAAATAACCAATACTAATCATTCTTCTAATTTAGTAGTATTGAAATCGTAGTATTGAGCATTGCAAATTTCTATTCAATGGGAGTCAAAATATACCAACAAAAAAAACATTATAAGTAGGCTAAATTACATTTACATATAACCATCTTAACCTATAAGTCATTTTCAACATACTCCTATTAAAATTCAACAATCAAAATGTTAAACACATGTTTTCATGTGATTTACCCCTTTTCATTATTATTTATTAAGGAATTGCTTCAAAAAACTCAACCTTTGGCAATCTTTCTAACCCTCAGAATGATTTTTTTTTTAAAGATTTATATAATCCTGTGCAGATCTTAAATCTAAAAACCCAATTCAATGGTTGAAAAGCCCGACCTAAATCGAGCTTTTCATAATGAGACCTTATCCAATCCATTACTGATTTAGTTAAAATGTCAAACCAAGTTATTAACAAAGGGGATAAATTACCAAAAGAAAACTGGGTTTAATGATAAGTTGTTAATGTTTTAAATACAAGAAAATAAATTGTCCACAACTTATAATTAAAAAAAATTATGTATAATTTCACCTTAATACCTTATAGATACAATAAAACTTCTCTTCAAATGTATTGTAGACTTTGATGGAACATTAAACTGATGGCAATTCTTATCTTTTTCCCATTTCTCTTAATAATATATTAAGGGAACAAGATTTAGAAGTAAGATAGACACACGAGCCTGAGATGATGTGATTTTGAAAGCCTATATATGATTATGATGAATTACAAGATTGAATAAAGAAAATTGCATTGTTTCTCAGAGGACAGCAGTGGCAATGGAGCACTAGGAACAAGTCAACAAATTGAAGACCATGGTCTTTGAATTTTGTCGCCATGCTGTACTAGGGAAGCAAAAGAGGGAGAAGACAAATAATGCAGCTCTGGCCAAACTGCCTCTACATTTGCTATTATGGGATTACACCATTAAGATTAGTGGGGCATCGAGCTAATACCGCTTAATCAAACACTGGTCTGGTCTATGCTCATAAATCAATCAAGTCAACTCAAAAATCAGTTTAATTTGAATTAAGATTGAACATGATAAGGTCAAACAACCACAAAACCATACAATTTGTAATTTTTTCAAATGATTTATAATTCTGCTACGTAATCAAAGATTTGATACCTTATAAGTATCAAAGAAATGGCCAAAATACATAATCACTTTAGCAAATTACAAATGCAGCAGCACCAGACCAAGGCCATCCAATAGTTACATAAAATTATAAGAACTCTTGTAAAAGGTAAAATAAAAGAAGTCATTAAACTATAATCAGAGTAGCACAGAGCATGAGAGAGAGAGAGTGAATCTACAAAACTCTGGAGGTTTTTCTAAACTTTCATGAAGAAACAATAAAAATTACCAAAAGATTTTCCAGAACCCCCCATTGTTATCTCCCTCCTGGTTTCTCCGTACATAAATTCAATATAGTGGGGCCCTCTGAGGTGTCCCTTTTCTCCGGTTCATCAGACCCACAGATATTTCGGACACTGGTGAACATGCCGGCCGGTTCATCGAACCGCCACTCCTCTTCTTCCTCACAATCTCCGTCGTAGCAGTACAAGCAAGAGCCCTGCAATCCAACCCCCCATGGCCACCCGAACCGGACGACGTGCGGGTTGAACCGGCTGTTTCGAGGACCGAGTCGGGGGTCATCAAACCGTCGTCGAGCCCAGAATCGGGTAAGGGCAAGTAGTTGCACTCGAAGAGTTGCCCAGAAAGACCACCCGTTGTCCTGACGAGGTAATTAATCTGTGAAAGCAAAGCGAAAGAAGCAGTCAGAGATGATACAGTGAAAGAAGACGAATTCTAAGAGAGACCCATTTGAGAAAAGGGAGAAGATGGCATGGGAGTGTGAGAAAGCTGAAAAATTTTGATGGAAAAAAGGAGACCCAGATGAGAAAAAAGGTGGGAATATAGGAATGAGAATGTTTGGGAATTGAAAGTAGTTTGAATTTTTTTAAGGGTTAGTGGGATTTTTTCTTCTTTTTCTGAGAATAGCCAAAAGGAAGGACCTTGCAAGAGAGGGAGCAGAATTGGTATGGGTCTTGCAGACTTCTGTCACAGGTGTAGCAGAAATTGCCGGAGCCTCTGAAGTTCCTTGTCTGGGGCCTTTGGTTTAAAAATACCACTTTCGCACTGTTCGTTGTGTATGACTGTAGAGAGAGAAAGAAGAGAGAGAATGAGAAAGTGAGACTAAATTGAGAGAATAACAGAAGCAAGTAGCAATAACCATGCTCGGTGGAATAAAATATGCAGATTCATCATCATCTTCTTTTTTGTTTCTATTATATAATCTTCTGCAACTTCGTTAGCAAAAGAATAATTCATGAATTTCTCAAGCATGCAGAGAAAATTGATTTCAAGTTAAACTAGTAGTAGCAACATAAGAAGATTAAACAAGCTTCTTAAGTTTCTTTTTTTTTTTTTTTTTGGCTTCAATTATGCTGAGAATGTTATTCTAAGTTCAAAAATCACATACTTGAACAGAAGTGCAGTCAATTAACTTCGCAGCATCATCCAGCCTTATAACATCGTGATAAACATATCTTCTAATCTGGAAAAAGGCATAAACACTAAAATCAGACCCAGAATTGAGAGAAACTGAGAATTCTTATATGTGAAATTGGGAAAGCAAAACCTGTAAGAGTCTATGAGTGCGATGAGGGGACAAACAGTGAGGGCAGAGACTGATGCAACAATCCAAACAATATACGTTCTTCTCATTCTTCTTTGCTTCTTCATGAATTATGCAAGCGTTGTAGAACTTCTCCGTGAGGAGGACTTGAAGCCAGCGGGGGATATGAGAAGAAGAAACCAACTAGAACCATGAATTTGAACAAGAAATAAGACAACGAATTGAATTAACTTTCTTTCACAGAGGCCAAAAGTGTAAAAATAAAATAGAAGACAGAATGAACAAAAGATAGTAAGATACCCACCATGATTTTTCTTTTGTAATTTGAATTCTGATGAGTTTGTGTGTGTCAGTTTTTGTGTGGGGAAAAGGAAGAGAAAGAACAGTGATCAGTGTTTATGGAGAGAAGCCATGATCCAGTGGAAAAAACTGGATTTCTTAAAAGGAGTAGAGAGAGAGAGAGAGAATGAAGAGTGCAAGCAAAGGGGAGCGGCGCCTGGCAGCTGATGATACAAAGATTACTGTTACCAATGAAAGAACAAGGCAGAAGAAGAGAGAGAGAGAAGGGTATGGTGATGGGAGGGGGGAGGGTAGCCACAATTAAAGAGGATCGTGTCGTACACTAGTCTTAATTGTGGGGCAAGTCCGATTTATTTTAAAGAACCATTTGGCATTTGGAGTTGGAACAAGAAAATAGAAAAAGAGTGAAGAAAATTAAGAAAATCAAAAGGGGTAAACATAAAATAATGAGGAGAAACTCAAACCGGGAATCAAAAATCACAACTTTCCTTTTTTCATTGCTGTTTACTAAGAGCCCAGGTCCCGAAAACCCTAAAAACACTAACCAAATGGTTCTTTAAGAATGGCTGTCTTGCTGGCGCCCTCTCTCTCTCTTTCTCTCTCATATTGTGCTAAGTGGTAAATGACAAGACAAAAAACAGTGACTTTTCTCAGTTCTCGGTAGAAAACGGTAGAAAAAGTGGCAAGTGGGAATTGGGCTTAAAAATGACCATGACCATAATGACAATTGTACCCACTAACTTTTTGTTTTCCTAAAATAAAATTTCTACTACTAAAGAATGGTTTTGAAATTTTTAAAATAATTATATGAAAATATATATAAATCTTTATGTACAAAAACAATCTTTTATATCAATTTCAAGTATATATAATGATATTAGTATCTTGACATCTATGTTGTCAATGTTAATTTATATTTTAAATAAAAAATTTATCAAAAAATTTAAAACTTTAATTATTAACTATCTTTTAATAAAATTAAAATGATAATATAAAAATAATATTAACTAACACTCACTACCTCTTAAAAAAGAAAAATAGTAAAAATAATAATATAAAAATGACAATGACAAATTTTATTTAATGATCTTATCCCAAAAATCATGAAAGTATAGATTAAATATCCAATAGGTTAGGAATTAATCCTATACAATAGTACGAGGAGCGTTTGGTAGAAAAAATTTTTTTAGTTTATTAAGAATCTTAATTTAGAAAACGAAAATTCTTTTGTTTGGTGTAGATTTTTAAAAATTATTTTCAAGAAACTAAAATCCTCATGAATCATTTTTAGCCAACATTTCCATCAAAATATTTTCATGGAGGGTGGTGATATTCTTAAATTTTCATGAACAAGAAAATTTTTTTAAATATAAAAAATTTATTTTATCCCTGTCTCATGTATTTTTTTTAGTTATTATAAATATTATAAATATCAAAATAATTTTAAAATATATAATAAAATAAATATTATTTATATTAAAATTTAGAATAATAATACATTATATATATAAAGAAAAAATATATAAAATAAATAAAATAGACAGAAGTAATAGATAATGAAGTTTATATTATTTTTTATAAATATAAAAACATTTTAAAATTAATTAATAAACTAAATATTATAATATTAGAATTATTAGAATAATAATAAATTTTATATATAAGTAAAAAATATATAAAATAAAAATAAATAAATAAAATATAAAAAGAAGTAATAAATAAAAAAGCTTATATTAATTATTATAAATATACAAATATTTAGAAAAATAGTTAATAAAATTTAATATAAATATTATTTGTATTAAAATTATTAGAATAATAATAAATAATATAATTATATAAATTAATTTGTATGGGGCATTTATCAATTATTATATATAAAGAAAGTGAAAAAAAATAAATGGTTATTTAAGGGTATTTTTGTAAAAAAATTTAAAATTTTTAAGAAAGTTGTACTTAAACCAAATATGAAAATAAAATATTTCAGCTAACATTTTCATATATGTTTAAAGCTAACCAAATGCATTTTATAACATCTACAAGAATCATGATTCCCAAAAAATACTATTTTTAAAAAATATAATTTCTAAAAATAAAAAAGACTACCAATACCAAACACCCTAGTGTAAACCAAAAATAAAAAATGTCATAGGTTAAATTCTAGGATTGATTTGATTATGTGTCTTTTACAAAATATTTGTTTAAGTGATATATTTTTAAACATTAAATACTAAATAATTTTAATATTATAGATTTAAATTCTTACTCCTCCTTTAATTTTTATTACTATCTATTAATAACAAAAATTAATGATTAGTCTTAACTCAAATGACTATAATCTTTCTTGTTAAAAGTAGAGTATATAGAAACCAATAATGTTAGACTCAATTGATAAAATCGAAATGGGTTAATTATAGAATCTTTTGTTTAAGTCTTGAATTTGGGTGCACCCAATTTGAGATAGCATAACCTACTTTCTCCTAAACTTTGTGTAACCAAAAAAAAAAGTTGAATTATGTAGTGAGAGTATTATCTTCCTTTAATTACATTCATTTCTCCATCCCTTATTAAGTAAAAATCTATGAGTGATTTTTAAATAAGGTTATGAATGAGAATTAAGAGAAAATAAAATAAAAATGTAAGAAACATTTATATATTTTTATTGTTCTTTTAACTATATATTCTTAGACAAATTTTACTGAAATTCTTAAAATATAATATAGTTTCCAATTTAATAATTTATAAATCTTTTTATTTTAAAACTCAAATACAGAATTTTGTTCTAATTCTGAGTATTAAAGTGATATAAATAGTAAAAAGGCAGAATAATGAAAATAAAACAGAATTATATTATGAGGTAATAAAAGTGGCATAAAAGCTATAGAGTAGTAAATTAAAAATTATTATATTTTGAGGGACAAAATAGAATTTTTATCATAATCTTATATCTGATTCAATTTTTAAAAGTCCTGGTGACTTTGAATGATTTTTTTTTGGTTGGGTATCTATTTAGATGGAGAGCTGTGGCCTTGTGGGATTTGGGTTGGGGAAAGCGAGTATAGGAAAAAAAAATACATTTAACTTCTTTAAAATATAGTCTAATTATAATATTAGTGCACGAGTATAAAAATACATTTATATTTTAATGTATTCATGTGAAGTCTATATGTCCATATTCATTAAGACAATGGTCGAAATAAATTTATCTATATTTATTTTTAATTTATGATTAGGGGTGAAATCAGAAAATTTGTTAGAGGGAGTCAAATAGTTTTCTTTATTTTGTTGTTTTATTTATTTTAGTAAGTTTTTTTGTCCTCCAATGTACCTTCCTATCTCAATATATAATGCTTTTGACAATTCAAATTCCAAGAAAACAAAAATTGCTTAATGAATATCACTAACAACTATAATAATAGCAATTAAGGGTGTGTATAGTATTGGTAGGATTGAAAATTAAAATATTAAAAAAGAAGGAATAAAATTGACCAAGTATTCATATTTTAGGCAATATAAATTTATATATATTCTTTATTTTAATGTCTCCACTTTTTACTTATCTTTACATGCTTAATCTTATTAAATATATTCTAAAACTAAAGAGCAAACTAGATAGATATAATATTTAAAGTAAATAATATATATTAGAGAAATTTTTTTATCAAGATAACCAAAAAAAAAAGCATAAACCCATAAGATATTCATTGAAATTTTTAATATAATAAAAATATATAATCAAGACTTACAGTAAGAAAAATCTCAAACTTTTATACAATTTTTGAGATGTTCTCCAAAGTTAAAGTCACATAATTAACATAAAAACCCAAATAAGACCACAAACAAACAAAAACTCAAAGAAAAGAATTAAACAATAAAGTAGATCAAGAATTATTGAGAGTAATGAAGAAAGAAGTAACAAACAAACTAGTGACCTAACATTAGTCATATAATAAAATAAGTAATAAATAGTTTGATAGGAACAAAAAAATAATAAATGAATAAAATAATATGTATTTATATATGAATAATATATTTAAAATATTAAATGATATATTTATAAAATAAAATATATAGTATAAAAATTTAGAAATATATATATATATATATATATATATAATAATTTTTTTTAGTGAGAGTGAACTTCCCCTAATGCTCTAAACATGGGTCATGCCTGTTTATGATAGTTAAAACTACAACAATGAAAATGAAATTTTATTTGATGAAGACATCTTAAATTTTTATATTTTAAAAGGACTTAATGTCAAAAACTTGTTTGAATATTAAAGAACACTTTAATAGAGGTGTGTGCTATTTAAAATTTTAAAACAAGTTAAAGAGAGGTGTAAAATTTTGAAGTTAGAATGAAGTTTTATAAGGGTAGTTTGTAAAATTTTGAAACTTGTGTCCTAAATTATAAGTAAGGTAGAGTTGGGTTATATTGTAGGCAGATGATAAGAAGGAAGGAGGGGAGATAGCAGATAGGTTGGGCTAAAAGATTGGGAAGGTGCAGACAAAGAGGGGTTAAGGCAATGGCAAGTGATGACCGTACCACAGTAGTAGGCATCAGAACTCAGCAGGTGTCAGTAGAGACGCCGTATCAGAGGCCATGCCTTCCCTTCCCCCATAGACCCACGCCACCACCACCACCACCACCACCTTCTCCCCTTCTGCACATCAGTCTGCACTTTCTCCTCTCTGCGCCACTTTCTGAAGGAGTCCCTTCCTTTATATATAAATTTGGAACCACTTTTAATTCTTTACATCTCAAAAATTCAAATTATTAAGAAAAGACTAGTATATATATTTATTATAATATCTAATACCCTCTCTTAAAATTACTTTTAAATAAATTATAAAAAATAAAAACAACAATAAAAAATGATAATATTATGTTAATAATAATTTTTTTTTCTCTGCACCACTATGTGAAAGAAACCTTTTATATAAATTTGAAATAATTATTTGTAAGTACTTATTAAAATATTACATTTTAATACAATACTCCATATATAATATAAGTATTAATCGGTGTTGTTATTTTCTTTGACATGTGTTAGAGGCGTTAATTAAGAATATTAGTTGTCTTTGGATGCTATATAGAAATATTATGTCTATTAAGATACTTTAAAATAATTTTTGTATAATTTTTTTTATAAAATTTCATAAAAGTCTTTTATAAGAGTTCATTTAATTTTTTTGTAAATCTAGCTTATCTCTATGCGCAGCTCCCATGGCCATCAACCTCTCTTTTCCATTTATTCCACCACTTGCTTCTTGGGTAAATTCTCCCGTAAGTAAGATTTAATGGGCGCGGATCTTGAGTAATACCGGACAGAATTATGTTATTGGTTAATAGAGTTCTTAAAATGGGTTAGGCCCATTTTGACGAGTCGGGTTAGGAGGACAGAATTATGTTATTAGTTAATAGAATTCTTAAAATGGGTTAGGCTCATTTTGACGGGTCGGGTTAGGAGAATGCATCCTACCAAAATGGCAGGGTGAGCCGCATACATGGCAGGGTGGGGGGTTGGTCAATCTGCTAGCCTAATTTTTGATTTTTTTTTTTTAAATTGAGTTGTGTAGTATTAGGAATCAAACCTAGTTCCTCATAAAGATAAAATAATATTCTTACCGTTATTCTATAATTTTTATATATCACAAAAAAGAATTTTAATATAACTATAATAAATGTGGCAGGCAACCCCGTCAGCTCGCAACTTACTAAGGCAGGGTTGGTTGGAGGCATTTTAACCTGCCAAATTGACGGACTGACCCGACTCGTCACGTTTTACATCTCTACTAGTTAGTTGTCTGATGGCAATGTCCATATTTGAATCCAAATTTGAGAGAGAACTAAGCTACCATCTTTCCAAACAATAAAATTTTTAGCTTTTATTTTATTTTACTTTTTTGTATTATTTATTTAATATCTATTTATGATATTTTTTAAAAAAAAATTAAAGATGTTTTTATATATTTTTAAAAAGTTTCTAATTTTTTTAAAAATTTTAATTTTTTTTAAATGCATTATTCTTTCTCAATTTTGTTGAATTTTTTTAGTTATATTTATATATTTTTAAATTTATAATTAATTTATCATTAATAAAAAAATAAAAAAAATTAATTTTTAAAATATATATTAACTCCCTTATTGCCATAAAATGAGGGTGTAGGAAAATATTATCTAAATGTAATGGTACATTTAAGAGGAGGAGATATTATCCTATAACCCCATATAAAAAATAATTAAAACAAAAAATTAAAAATTAACACTTTTAAAATAAAGATATAATCTTCAAATAAGATTGTACCTTTGACTTTTCCAGAATGAATGTGGTTACGATAGTGGGGAATAGAAGTGAGATTTAATATTTTAAATTTTTATATAATTTTAGTATGTCTCAAAGTTTTTCTTTTTGATATAATCAAGTAATATCCAGGTGCAAAATTGACACAGAAATTTTTTGTGGCCCTCCCCAATAAATTGTCTCAGATGGAATTGGAACATGTGATTGCAATTTGCATCTAAATACGCACTACATACACAATTTCACCGTCAGGCCAACACAGAGATTTATGTATTGTATTTTTTTCTGGATGTTGGGCTCAAAATTTAAATTTAAAAAATTAAAAGAGAATACATTTTCTTAATTATTGGACCAATTGATTGGAATTGATATCTTATTTGTTTTCTTTTTCGTGATGAAGGAGAATATGGATTTTCTTTAAAAAAAAAAATAGGATGATTCAATTTAGGAAAAATAAATAAATCAAGTCAAATAATTTATTTAAATATGTAGAAATAAATCTCAATGTATCCCACTAAACAATGTGCCTAACATATACTTATATATTAATTGATAATTGACTTAATTAATTTATTTAAAAATTCTTGTACCTCATAAACAATGAATAATACCCATTTCACAAATAATATTAAAATGACATGAGTAGTTAAAATGAAATATTTATAAAAATTTATTGAGAGTAACTTATTATATTTTTTCTGTTAATCTAACTCTAATTAAAACTGAACCCACAACTTAATGTTTGAAAAGGATTCAAATATTATTAAGCTACTAACTCATTATTAATTTAACATTACTTTAAATTAAATTATATAACATCGTAATCAAATGTAATAACTCATAAATTATTCAAAAATAATTTTTTTATATTAAAAGGCTCATTATCTATCTAGACATAATCATAAATTAATCAAATTTAAAATAACTAATATGATACTAGTATATTATAAAATATATATATATATAATATAAAATTTATTATTTAATTAATAAATCTTATTTATTATTTTATTTTTTAAGAGAGGCTTATTTTCACTAACTTTTGGAACATTTAAACTTAAAACTAAACAAATTTTTGTATACTTTTTTTGTAAAATTCATCCATGTATAATGTCTACATACATAGTCCTCATAATAAGCCATCACCTTGATTGGTGATAATTCCTTTGATATCTATATCAACAAGAATAATATAGTAAATTTAAATTATTTTTAATTTTTAATTTTTTTAATTTAATAACTAAGACAATAAAAAATGAACTCAAAACAAAAGGAAGTTAATGTGGACACAGCGACCAAGAAAGGAAAGGAAAGAAAAGCAGAGAGAGGAAGGGAGAATAGGGGTACAGCGATATAGGTATAGCATTTGCTGCTTGAAAAGGCTACCTAATAATAATATGATATAGTATCTACTTGTACTTCCAAGATTTCCTGCTTTTGATTACGCCAGTTTGACTAAAGTGACCCCAATTCCTTCCCAACTTTGCCATGCTATTTCCTTATGCGATTTCAAGTCTCCATCTCACGCGTGGTCAAACTCGGATTTATTCTCATTTCTAACCATAATCCTGCAGCCTAATGTTTTTTAGGGCCAAAGATCTTTTCTTTTGCTTTTTAAGATAAAATTATTAGACATATCAAGCTGTTATAGTTAGGATAAATTATTAAGAAAATTATTATGAGTGTGTACACTATTTTTATCTATTGTCTAATCACGTTGTTATTGTTATATGTATTTTGAAATTAAACTATCTCAATGACTGTACGTTGAATTTGCTTTTCTAATATTTATCGGTTGCTCATACAGAGTCTTAATATAGTCGGTCTCTTCCTTAATGCTAAGATCAGCGACTTTTTCCAAGTTCACATGTTTTTATAGTGGAAATGCTTGTTCTCATTTTCATAATCTTAAGCCACTAAAAACATTGCATTGGAGGCGACTTCCCACATTTTTTTATGTTATGGAATAAGAAAATGTTATGGAATCATAATATTTTAAATAATATCTCATATTATTCAAAAATTATGTGTATATCACATAACACTATTTTAAATAGTTTTATTAATTTTTATAAAATGATAATTGTATTAATTTTTTTAATAAATTACGATTATTAAACCAAACATAATAATATTATATATTATAATCTTATATCATAATATCTAAAGTAATATAGAATATAAAATATCAGTGTTTCAAACTCCTTTCTCCATTTATGTAATTGGTGATCTAGTCTATGCTCTCATAGTTTCCAATGCCAGTAATTACAAACACTAGGGTTAAAAGTTTAAGACAGGAAAAATGATTCTCCTTATTTCTCACACTGTCTTATAAATACATTCTATGTTAAGGGAAAGAAGTGTTGAAATGAAAGAGACAAGATAAAATGTTTATAAAATATTATAATAAACAAGTTTATACCAAGAATGTTATTCTTAAAAGAACAATGCCTCTAGCGTCTGGATCTCGTGCAGTCAGAAAGAATGTTACTCTTAAAAGAGCAATGCCTCTAGCGTCTGGATCCCGTGCAGTCGGGATTCTGACTGCACGGGATCCCGTCAGAAGATCCGAGCCGTCCAATATTAATTGGACGGCTCGGATCTGATTGGATTAATTTTTTTTTTGAAATTCGTACCAAATAAAAAAAAATTTTGATTAAATCTGGGCCGTCCAACACAAGATTTGACCGGATCCCGTGCAGTTGGATCCCGACTGCACGGGATCCGGATCCATGCCTCTAGGATTTGGATATGGTCATGTTAAGGTTATAACATGACCAATCATATTAGTATTATGACCGTCCATTCACTTTTGATAATTATGATGCGTATTTATTTCGTTTATATTTTAAAAAATAAAATATCAATTGTAACTTATAAAAGTAAATAAACAATCACAACTTTACTAATATGAATAGTTATGTTATTTTAAATCCATTTCTATGTCTTCGAGTTTGTGAAGGCTCTTATAAAATATTTTCACATAATAATAATAATAATAGAAGTAATATGATAGTGTATGGTACCTGTAAAGGAAAAGAGCTCCCCTTGTATGGAAGATATTTAGGGGTATTTAAATTTGTCTAACACAATATAATTAATAATAAAATTTTTCGATTCTCAATAAAAATATAACAAAACCATTATGCCTATGTGACAATAGAATAAAATCTAAATTTTTCTCCATCTCTAACTGTTCACAAGGTAAACTTGTAAAAGTTTTTCGTATATAACACAAGTTGATGAGTAAAGTATGGGCTTTTGTGTATCATCGGTAATATTTTACAGAATATTTTTTAAGTAAATTTATGAAAGGCTTAATTGCCTTTTTTGTCATTTTAGTTTATCAAAGTTATGATTTTGATTTCTTTAATTTTATTATGAATAATATGATCCTCTAGTTTCATCATAGTTGTAATAATACTATAATTATGGTCCTATTAATTTCATTATGAGGGACTAAAACTATAATTTTGATAAAATTAGAGAGATTATATTGTTTAATATGAAATTAGAGAGACTAAAATTATAATGTTAATAAATTAAGATAATAAAAAATATAATTAAACTATTTATAAATATTAAATTTAAAATAATATTATATGAAAATTTACATTTCACTTATAACCACCTTTCTAGAATGGTA
>JASKGM010017820.1:0-31894 GCA_034509205.1 Ceratonia siliqua
GCATACCCAAAGGTTCCTGCAAAGGAGGTCATATTGTTTGAGTCTGGCTTTAGAAACTTAGCTGTTCCAAAGTCAATGATGCGACATTCTTGATATTCCGAATCTAGAAGAACATTTTTGCTTGATATATCACGATGAACTATAGGAGTTGAGCAGCCATGATGCATTTGGAACAAACCATTAGCCACGCCTTTAACAACATTCACCCTCCTATTCCAATCAAGTTCTGTGGCTTGTGTATCATTCTTCAGTATATTATCCAAGCAGCCGCCTTCCAAGAACTCATAAACCAAAAACGAGAATTGTGAATTTGAGCAAAAACCATATAGCTTCACAATGTTACGATGTTTAATTTCTGTCAAGGCTTGAATCTCACTTGTAAAAGCTTTTAGGTTGGAAACTTCCCCATTTGGCAATGAATGAAGCTTCTTCACAGCAACAACATGATCTGTAGACAACTCAGCCTTATAAACGCTTCCCTGTCCCCCTTTCCCAATAAGATATCTGTCATCAAACTCCTTTGTGGCTTCAATGATATTTTCATACATTATTTTTTCCTTATCGGAACTCCATACAAAAAAGAAATCTTCAGTTTGTGTTTCTTTATCTTGCTTTTCTATTTTTCTTGCAGCCTGACAAAGAATGCATAAAACTCCAACCACTACTAGCATTAGTAGTGATCCCAAAGTGAGGAATACTATCAACAGCATGGTTTTTCTGCTCTTATGACCATGTGGGTTATTACAAAGATCTAAGCCAGTGACAGTACCACACAAGCCTTTGTTATTCCTTAATTCTTCAAACGTAATGCTATGAAAGGCTGAATTGTTCGGAAGGGAACCCTCTAATTGGTTGTATGAAATATCAACAGAAGACAACCCTGACATTCCGTCAAAACTGTGTGGAATAGTGCCAGAGAGATTATTATGTGTGAGGTTCAATGTTTCTAACCTCTTTAACTCTCCAAGTGTCTTTGGTATTGTTCCTCTTAACAAATTTCCACTGAGATCAAGATTTTCTAAAGCTCGTAATTGACCAAACTCAGAGGGAATGCTTTCCTCAAATTTATTTTTGCTCAAATTCAAGAGCCTTAACTTGTCAAATCTTCCAAGCTCTTTTGTGATTGGGCCACTAAAATTATTTACCGCCAACTCCAATTGTTCAAGTTGATTCAATGATCCTATTTGGTGAACTTTACCTGAAAGTTGATTGTGGCTCAAAGAGAGCTTAATCAATGAGGTCAACTTTACTAATTCTTTCGGAATTTCTCCTGTCAATTGATTTGAAGAAAGATCAAGTTCCTTCAGATTGATTGCCTCCCCTAATTCTGGTGGTATACCTCCAGAAAGATTGTTGTTAGAAATCTTGAGGCTTGTCAAGTTACAGCACTTCTCCCAATTTGATGAAAGGTGGCCGTATAATTTATTGTTACTTAGATCGATGTAGTTCAAATCTGGATATACACCAAAATCTTCTGTTATATTTCCAACCAACTGGTTGCCATCAAGCCTGAGTCTAATAAGGGTGGAGCAGTTTTTCAAGCTTCTTGGAACTGGACCAGTGAAATAGTTTTCACAAGCACTAAACTTTGTAAGTGATCCACCAAGGAAAATATCTTGTGGCAAATGGCCAATGAAATCATTAGTACATAGTTGCAAGCTACTCAAATTGGTAAGGTTAGTCATTTCTTGTGGAATGCGGCCATTGAATTTATTGATAAGCAAATGTAGTGTGGTGAGTTTTGTCAAATTTCCTATGGTGGAAGGAATATGTCCAGAAAGATTGTTATGAAAAAGTTGGAGGATTCGTAAATTGACCAAGTTTCCTATGGAGGCAGGAATAGGTCCAGATAATCTATTACCAGGCAAGGATAACTTGGTAAGTTTTGTTAAGTTTCCTATCGAGGGTGGGATTGGTCCATACAATTCATTATCATCCAATTGAACTTCAATGAGAGAATAGAGATTCCCAAGTTCCTGAGGAATGGAACCAGTGAGATGGTTTTCATAGAGAAAAATTAGTTCTAACTTGCTCAAGTTTCCAATTGTGGAAGGAATTCTACCAAAGAGAGGGTTTTTTGACAAATCCAGCATAATGAGATTCCTCAGCAATCCAATTTCTTGGGGAATGGAACTAGAAAGATGATTAGTTTCAAGCAATAGATCTATCAAATTCCTCAAGTTCCCAATTTCCTTGGGAATTGACCCAGTGAGATTACATACACCAATATCAAGATGCTTTAGAGTGCTCAGTGCCCCTATTTCTATAGGGATGGAACCTTTTAAAAAATTACCAGCCATAGTCAATGACAAAATACTGGACAAGTTACCAATTTGAGGAGGAATGTATCCATAAAACAGGTTATTACTTATATCTAAAGTGAGGAGGTTAGGGAAGGAAGAGAAGCTGAGATTGTGAAGTGCACCTTGTAACCCAAGATTTTTAAGATTTATGTTGGAGATGGACATGGATTTGTCGCATGTGACTCCTTTCCAGTGGTTGCAAGGATTAGTACTGTTCCAAGAAGACAAGGTAGCTTGGCTTTGTTTCTCAAGGCTGGCTTTCCACTTCAATAGAGCATTTGCTTCATAATTAACTGTGGCAGTGGCAGCAGCAGATGGAAAAGAAGCAGCTTGGGAAGAAGAGAGGTTTATAAAGGCACCGAGCGATATGCAGAGAATCCACCAAAATGATAGAAACTGAGTGGTTCCAGAGTTTTTAAAACTGGACACCATGGTTTGGTTTACTTGGAATTTTGAATCAAGAATAGATTCAAAGACAGAATGGGTGGGTTTTAATGGCGGAGATCGGGTGCTCACGACAAACAAACAAGATACTTAACTCTTCTTATATATTGAAAAAGTAAGAGATAGAGGAAGGGAAAGAGAAGTGGAATAACGCGTGATAGATGCCCGATTATGAATGATTGCGCTCTTGGACCCGCCTGTCTGCCTCGAAGGCTAGTTTGCGAATAAAGTCTACGATTTTAGAATTTTTGCAAATATCGTAGGCGCCAAAAGAAGCTTAATTCGTCGATGCATTTGTTAATGGAACTTTTCCAGATACCATTTCTTTCAAACTCCTTTCGATCTTTGATAAAAAGCATGCATTACTTTAAAATAAGTATTTATTAATTGAAATTAATTATTAATTATTAGATTTTTTTTTTTAATTCTTAATAACTTCTCACTAACAATAGATAATCTATCCACTATTTTTCAAAAATTAAAAATGTGAGGGAAAATTTTAAACACTTATAAGTATTTTTATTACTTAATTAATATATTACTTTTATTAACACATTTTTAAAGAATAATAAAATAAATTTGTGATAAATTTGATATGTTAGTGAAGTTTCACTCCAAGACATATATATTAATATATGTAAATATAAAGGTCGATTTAAATTCATAGTATCAACATAATTTAAATTAAATAGTTTCATAGATTTACATGTAATTAAAAGATTTTTTAAATTCATTTATATAACAAAATAAAAGTTTATATTTAAAATCATTTGACGAGAATGTAGTTGTACAAAGAAAGGAGTGTGTATCACTCAATGTCAATTAAGTTGATTGCTTATGAGGATTATCTCAAACACAACAATCCAATTTTGCAAGGACATCCGCCAATCACTGCCAACTATCCTCAAAATTCTAAAACCAAATTTACAAAAGTAAGGGCAATGCTTGTTCGTAATGGTACAGGTTTGTCTGTTACTCATTCTGGTAGCACATTCTTTAAAATACCCTTCATCATTTCACTTTATCCCATGTATTTTTATGTTCCTTCTCATGAGAAAAATTTAATATCAGTTTCAAATCTTGTCATACTAATGGTGTTTCAGTTGAATTTTTTCTGATTGTGTTTAAAAGGATGGAATCAGTGGGAATAGAATAGAAAATAATAGAAAAGAAACATTCCTCTTGTTTGTAAGTTCTAATAGTTAAGGAGGACAATGGAATAGGAGGACTCACTAGGATGGAAATAAGCCAAGCGGCCTATTAAGGACCTGTGAACTGGCCTGTCCAGACATATTTAGCAATTCAGATAAAACCAATGCCTTTATATAGGTATGTTTTATTAAATAGGACAGGCCTGTATACTAAAAGCCTGGCCAGTAGGCCAGTAAGCAGGTATGTCTTATATATATATATATATATATAATCTTTTTATATTTCTAAAATCTATTTTTTTTATTTTTTTTCTTATGTGTAGGATTACTCAAAATTGAAGGAGATTAAATTATCAATATGAAGATTATCAACCTTGTAATTTCTCTTGTTGCTATTGTATTAATTATTTTTATGTAACTTTGTTGTTGTTGATTGGTTGCTGAATTTGCTATTATAAAATGTTGTTGTTCTATTACTATTGAAACATTATTTCTATTTGGATTTGTAATGACTAGATGTTATTTTTATTAGATTTATGATGAATAAATATTATTGTTCTCGAATTTGAAATGAATAGATGTTATATTTGGAGAATTTGTTTAAAAATAAGGATGTTTATAGTATTGCATAGATTATGTAGGCCAAAAAAGGGCAATGTCATGCTTTTATCCTTGTAGGTCGAGATCTACTTTTGGCCTTGTAGGTTAAGGCCTACTTTTGGCCTTGTAGACCAATGCCTTTTTCCTTATAAGTTTAAATAGGCCAATAGGCCATGCTAAGCCCATTTTCTAGCCTACATCATACCAACAGTCTAGGCTCAAGTTGAGGTTTTGCCATGTAGGCATGCCTTGTTTTAACCAAGGCTTAGTCTAACTTACTTCCACCACTATGGAGTAGAGTCATTCCCTTCCTTCTCCCTCTAAACACTAAATTTTGTTGCCTTCCAATAGGAGGTAAAGATGGAGAACATTTTTTTGTAAGCATGCTTCAGAGGCGTGGCATAATTTTGTAGTGTACCCAAGCCGTCAAACTAAATCCATTGAGAATAAGTTCAATTGAATTTTATTATTGAATAAAATTTTATATTTGGAATAAGTCATTTAATTTATAAAACTTTGCTATTTAACAAACATTTTAAACTAATGGAATTTAATTGAATTTTTAATTTTACAGTAATACCCTCTATTAATAAGTTCATGTGTTTATGCATTGCTTTTTCATTTATAAAGCTTAAAACGAACATTCCTTCCATTAACGTATGTAAGTTTCTACTTAAAAAAATTTAAAGAAGCTTAATATTGTTACTTAGAGTAAATTATTGTTTAGCATTTCTAGAGATTTTATATGCTAGAATAGTGCCATTAGAAATTTCAATTTCTACTCAAGTGCTATAATGAGGTATCCTTTTTGAAATGATTTGAGGTACTAGAAAAAAAATAAATATCATCAGACACTATTATGAAATACACTAAGAGTCTAGAGAATTGCATGTGAATGTCTTGTGAGTCCCATTTATTTTTCACGTGTCATGTTCTAGCTCATTCATACAGAGAAATGCTTCTCTCACCAAACTCATAAAAGGTTTTTAATAATCAATCATTACTACTTATCTTATTCTTCTTACATCATCCCACTATATGTTAATTGGTTAGAAAAATATTTTATAAATTTTGTTAAAAATTAATTTTTGTGAAAAGAACATTTCCCATAATAAAGTTTTGGTGCTTAAAATTAAAGATGGGCTTGTTAGAATTGCCACCATTGTAACTTCTTTTCATATATTAATGGTCTTTAAACAGTTTAAATTCACAAATAAATGACTATTTACTAGTTTTCATGGTATTGTTAGTAACAACTCATTTAGTGGCCATTAGACAAAATTTTAGGTTTTATTCTTGTGTTAAAAGGTTGTTAATGTACTTGATGGAAGGACATCTAGAAATAACATCATTTACGAGTCTCTAATTCATGTAATTTATGACACCTTTTACCATAAATGAGAATTGCCACTGAATTAGAAGAACTCGTAAATAAGTTATATTTCATCTATTAGCTATGGCTAAAGGTTAGTAATATCTTTACTTTCACTTATTTTTTCACTATGATATTATAGACAATTTTGTGTATTCAAGTTAACATGCGGTATTAGAGCAATTGTACCTTTGTCTCGCCATGAATATTGTTATCATCCCTATTAAAATATCACAGTGTTAGTCTATATGTTTTGACTATATTCATGTTTTATATATAATATATATATATATTCAAAGGCATAACCATAAGAATGAGAATTTTAACTATTGCATGTAGACCCCATTGTTGTTTTCCTCTTCTGAGTATGCAAATTTGACACTGGGTAGTAAAAGAAAATGACATGGGAAAAGAAAGAAGTGAAACTTTATCATTTTATCTCTTGCTTAGTTTTCTCCAATTTAGAGTATACAGAGCATCTTTGGTTGCCTATGTCGATTTGTGCTTAAAAGAACTTTTAAATGCTTTGACTAGTTTTTATATTAAATTGGTATTGAAGGATAGGCTAAAATTAGTAGCTAATTGATTGTCTTATTATTTGATATTATTTCCTATTTACTACTTGCAAGCTTTTGGGGCCTGTTTTTACTTTTTTGGCTTCATGATTTAAATCTTTCAATGTCAACTAATCAATTCCTTCTTATTAGCTAATTTTTGTAATTGCTAATTAGCCCATTAATTCATCAACATTTTTACTATATTGGGGCATTTAAAATTCTTTTATTGTGGAGTATTTTTTTGGTTGATTGTTTGCCTTATCTATAATGGATATTCCTACTTTGGAGGCTTAGAGTGTGCTAACATTGATTGAATGTTATTTATGACTAATTTTGTGACTTTTAATATATAATATTTATAGTCTTAAGTGTTCCTTTGTTTTAGTAACTCACACTTAAGATTTCAAAAATCTTATTCAAATGTTTCAAAAGTTGTTCCAAGTGGTAAATTTTCAAAGCAAGCCCAATTTCCAAATCATTTCATTTATGAGCTTCTCATGGTAGTGTGGTGTGGCCCAAAATTTTTAACATAAACTAAGGCTTTTATGTTGTGAGATATTGGGCCTATTTTTGTTGAATCTTTGGGCTTGTATTTATGTTTGAGTGTTACCCCAAATTTAGTTTTTTTTAGTCCTTTTGGATTGTGTTATTGTTGGGCCAATTTCCTTGAACTTTGTTAAGCTCAAAGGATACATGTTATCAATGGGCTTACTACACATTAAAATAATTATAATGTACTTATTTTATAATTGTTGGTTTGACCAAATTGTTTAATTTCATAAAGGAATTTATTCTAATATTACTTGTATCACTATAAGTTGCAATTTATATAATTCCTTTAATTAAAATAAAGTATAAATTTTGAACTTTTAATCATAAATGTAAACTTATTTGTTGAAGCCATTATATTATTAGAGACCTATTTTAAATTAATATGGTCATATTTTGAACAGCATGCTGGACTATTTATTTATTCATGAAGAAGTTTACTTAATTCAAAATTAAGTCTAATTTTATTAAATTAAGACATAGTTAATGTAATAAATAATTTTAATTTATGTTATGCTTGTATTTTAGTTTATATTTATGTCTTAATTTGTGTATACAATTTATTTCATGTGATTAGTATGTATTTGATTATTGAAGAGTAGCCACAAGATCTTTAATTATGACAATTACATACATAAAGTATTAAAAATATATAAATTTGATGACATCTAGAATAAAATGACATCAAATTCTAATTAAATGTGCTAATATGATAATTTTTTCTCATAGAAAAATTATTATATTTTTCATGTTTAATTAGGATGGAATATAAAGTTATATTAATTTCTTAATTAGCACACGGATATTAAAAAATGTTCATAATTTACTAAGTTCCATTATAAAGTTAGTGAGTCAAATTTGCCGATATTGATTCATTTTATATTTAGTACTGTCAAGGCGGACTGGCCTACCACTAAACTAGGCAAGGAAGGTTGGAAACATCTCAACCCAACTAGCCCCTCTGGGGGCTTGCGGGTTAGGCAAGCCTGCCAGCTAAACATAAAAAAAATTTAAGGAAGAGTAAGACCCCAATAACTTACCATGGTAATCCCAAAATTGAAATTCTCACGAAATAAATGAATGCCCAGAAATTGAAAACCCCAAAATCCCACCATTAATCGAACTCAGGACAAGGATAAAAAATTCCTAAATTAATCTACTTAAACCATTTCAGAGTTAACCCATAAACACCTAGCGACCGAGATAAACACAAACTCCAAGTCAATGTAGGGAATCAAAGATCTTAAACTAAGAACTCAAAATTAAAGAAGAGAAGGAAGAATTTTTCTTCATAGTAAAATTTCACATTCTAATCCTTATCATTCCAAAATAGGCATTGGAATAAAAGCCCTAGATTACAAGCTTAAAATCTAAGAGAAATTAAAGAATTTCTCACATGTGATTGCAGCATGTGATGCTTATGCAAGTGGGAAGGGACGCCGACGAGAAAAGCTTCGACGATGGCATGGGTGGAAGTCTTTATTGTATGGATTGGCTGAGATGGCTCAACTTTGGTGGTGGTTCAAGACAGGAAAGCTTCATTCATGGCAATGGTGACTAGACTACTCTATTGACGATGGCGTGATGGTCTTTACATGGGAGAAGATCAGTGAATGAGGAAAGGAGATGCAAGAAGAAGGGAAAGGGAAGAGAGGAAAGAGCTTTCGTGAAATTGGGAGCAAGGTAGAGAAAGAGTGCAAGAGAAGAAAAAATAAAAAGGAAAGGGAAATCCAAAATAGAGAGGGAAAAGTGAGAAAATAGGTGGAAAAATAAAAAGGAAATGGAAAGTTTGAGAGATAGGCCAACTCGCTGCCAAATGGGGCGAGGTGGGTTGGCCCACCATTTTGATGGGTCAGGTTGATCTACCCACCATTTTGGTGGGCGGGCTGGGAAGAGATCAACGCAACCCACCCTATATGCATGGCAGGGTAGGCTAACCCAACGATCTTGTCCAATTCATCAGTCCTAGTTATATTATATTTGTCTTACATTGGTAAGCTTATTGTTGAGAAAATATTATAACGGTTTTGATGTGCAAACTAAAATAATACAAAAAGGTAAACTAGAGAAACAAAATTACTTGATTAAGTACTTTATCACGCAAGAACAAAGCTCATCAAACAAGCAAGCAGCAGAAACAGGAATACTAAAACATAATGCTCGTAGGCTGAATACTGTGATTGTCACTATTCATTAGTCAGAACTATAATTGATGATAAAATATTCATAAATGGTTTTTGAAAGTCAATACATCTTCTAGAAACTATATGAAAAAGGATTACTTATAAGATAACAATATTTTATTCAAAATAAGGTAATGCCTTGAAAAGACAACTCTTATTGTCACAAAGTTTTTTTGTGCATAATGGAAACCAAAAGATAAGAAAAGGTGATTGTACAACAGAGTTACAGCCCCAAATATTCAAATATATCAAGCTGAAATGGAGGAAACAAAAGTGAAAATGATGCTAATGGACTTAAATGTCAAGCATGATCAGAAGTATGATACAACAGACATTGAAGCCTTCATTGAATTGCAAAATCAAAGATCAATATGAAAACGATTTCCTACTGTGTTCCAATATTGCGTCTTGTCTTCCAAAGGCTAAAAGACCAATGTTTAGAAATCTCAAGAGCATAACAAAATGGGTATCTAAGAGACAAAATCAAGAGAAAGAATCCAATGTTTGCTTGAGTTAAAAATTGAGATACACTGCCCTTAAGTGAGCCTTATTGAGTTTAGTCATATGAGGGAAAGTGAACTTACTTACACTAACTCAATTATTGTTTTTGGTTTGCTAGGTTTACTTGTGAGAAAAATCTAGTGTGAAAGGTTGCTTAGGGAGGTAGTAAACAGCTGTGTGAGCTTGAGCATGTGTTAAAGTTTTGTTAGGTTCTTGAGAGGAAAAGCCTAGTGGTTGTTATTAGAGTAATCCCAAGCATCTTAGACTCCCAGTCAAATGCTCTAGTAGATAACCCACTCTCAAATAAAATTCAACAAGTGAAATCGTGTGACATAACAACTTAACCAGAAGGTAATAACACGTAACTACAGGCTACACTATTAGCAGGACTTTCTAATACAACTAATGTGACAAACTTCACTCATAACAAGATTCTCAACTCATATCTATTATCTTATGTTAAAACCTAATGCACATGCACATGGTTGTGTATAAATATATGAGATACAACAGATAACAAAGTAAGGCAAATATATAATTTTATTCTCCAAATTTCTAGCCTTTTTAGTTGTAAGGTTGCCAAGGTGGTAATAAAAAGTTTGGAGTGCTTGAACTTGTAAGTGAGTTTGGTTGGGTTCTTGGGAAAAACTCAGTGGGAGAATAGATTAACTAAGGTTTGGTTGTAAAAATTCTATATGAATGGAAAATTTCTAAAGAAGTATCAACAAAAATTCAAATTAACTTGATATTGTAAAAGTTCCTCGTTTTATACTTGGTGAGTGGAAGTAGGATCTAGTATTTGATGGATTTGAATCACTATACATCTTGGTGTGATTCTCCCTTGCTCTTATCTTTCATTAATTTGAACTTGCTCACAGTTTTTCTAATTTGGTTGCTCAAAGTATTTCAACATTAATATCAACCATTTGTTTTAACTCAAAGCTTTATTTGTTGAACTTTATTCTTAATCACACCAGTTTAAAAGATTTTCTTTATGCAGTATAATCTTCTACTATATCAAGTATTTTGATCTTTACTATATCAAGGTTGTCTGCATAAGCCTTTGAAAAAGAAGCAACCAAGTTTTTTGGTTACTCATTCAATACTCAATACACTTAATGCAATTAAAAGTAAATTACGAGTTGAATAATAAAAACAAATCACATTTTAACATAAAAATTCAAAAGTCAAATTTTATAAAATTTTTTGGAAAAGTTTCCTTTGAAATATAGACTGTCCCAGGGTACAAACAAAATAACCACAAGGTGGGCAGCCCCACCATAATTCAAATAGCCTCTATGGCTTAAATAATAGTCATAAATTGGTCCATCATGGACTATATATCCTAATTATATATAAATATGCAATTATAATTACAGACCATGAAAGTTATTAAAATGAAAATCCTATCTAACATTATCCATTGTTCCAAATCTTGCTCCACTACTATTTAGGTTTGTGCCTAACAAGTCAATCAGTAGACTCTAAGGGTGTGGGCAGTGCTAAAGGTGATTCATCAATAACTTGATCTAAAAAATATTAGAAATTGAAAGGGTGAGTCACATCAACTCAGTGAATGAAAGAAATGCTTGCCAAGAGATGCTGAACTACCAGGTGTAAAGTACATTACCTCAAAAATATCATGTTCAAGAATATTGTCTCAATCCATAAGAGTATAGTCAAAATATAAGGACATGCACATAATACACCTTACATCCAGGAAAAATAAAGTGATTTGAATATCAAAATTTAATGATATAAAAACTATTTAATATGAAGAACCCAAATTGAGGATCTAGTCTTCCTACTCTATAAAACAAACTCAACTAAAAGAGGTGACCCGATCCTCACCTTTAGGAACTACACTCACCAAAGGGAATATTCAATTAACCATTTCCTTCTAGAGCTTCAATCATCCGGGGGAAGTATTCCAATAAATATCAATCTTCTGCCAAAAACTGTACTCATTGATAGAAATACCCTTTACTAAGAACTGCCCTCAATTAATAAAGGTTGTAACCTAGATGCACTTAGTGGTTATACCACCACTCTATTATGGATCCCAAAACAAGGTTCTAAATTATACTCAAAAATCTTACACAAATCATGAGTTCCCATAAATATTTTGGGAAAAACTCATAATTTGAGAAAAATAATAAATTCACATATATATTTCGCTTTATTTAAAAACATCCCAAATCATGCTTAAATAATATAATTAAACCATAAAATAGAATTTAAAGCTTCAGGCATCCAAAATTAAATAAATATCCACTCACAAGGCTAACTTTGGAAGCTAGGTGTTCAATTCCCACACTTTTTGCCACTTCAAGACTGTCTTGGTTCTGAAGGCTTGTTTCAGATATTCCTAAGTACATGAATGTATGCATATCAGATAGTATACGAAATCCATCCCTATTTTCCAATATGACTACTAGTAATTAGAGAGGGACTTCGGTTTGTAACAAAATCATTAATTTGATTCCAAATTGAAATAATTGTTGGTATAAGGAAATAATCGAACAATCAACCGATAAATTTATCTTAAGAATTATAGCTCAAGTGCATGAATATACATACCACAAATATGTCTATACAGCCTAATTCCCATTAATGTAGCATTCTACAGCTTATAACTTTGTCCAATGCATTTAGAGAAACTTTCTTTTTAGCACATTGCCATTACTTTCCTACTAAATGCTCCAACCACAGTATGATGGCTCCTCTAAAAAACAATGATTTATGGAATTAGAAAGTCTTACTATAGATGGTCACGATTGTTATAAGACAAAAAAAATTTAAAAAGTGCACAATACCCTCATAAATTCAACATAAGAAGAACATGAGTCACTTTTAAAGGTAAATTTGATCAACCCATAGTTTTTAAGAAAAACATAAGGAAGAAGAAGATTAATCTTCTTTCTTAAATTTTGAACTCATCATGTGAAATCAAATATAGAGAGTCTAATTGGGGTTTTGGTCGAGAATGGAACAACCAAACATAATCAAAATCCACACAATGAAACATTACAATACACCATGCAATATTTACCACTTAGAATCAGACCAAAATTCTCAATTTAGAGGTTGTTAGAATGAACTTACTATATTTAAAATTCTTTATTC
The DNA here is from genome assembly GCA_034509205.1 of Ceratonia siliqua. Lineage (NCBI taxonomy): Eukaryota > Viridiplantae > Streptophyta > Magnoliopsida > Fabales > Fabaceae > Ceratonia > Ceratonia siliqua. The sequence goes on from JASKGM010017820.1 coordinate 12,787, forward strand.
AAGGAGACAACAACCCAAAAGTATCTCAATCAAGAATTATTTAAGAACAATGAATTTACTAACAAAAGAATCCAAAGGCTTAAAATCAGCAAATTTAAGAAAGTAAAGATACAACCCAGCTCTTATAAACTTCCAAACATGCCTACAATATCAGTTTCCTCTTCCAGCAGTAACAGAAAGAAGAAGAAACTCACATTCTCACCCAAACTCAATCTAACTAAGGCACTGTGAAGGGATTTTCTATCAAATTTGACAACACCGATAGGGACCTTACCGCTCATTACAATGACTGGGTACTGACCGACCGGCGATGGTGGCTGAGTGATGATGGGTACTGGTGGAACAGAGGCTCATGGCTAAGAAGCGAAAGAGAGAGGAAGCTGGAGAGAAATTTTGGGTACAGAGGAGCCGAAATAGGGCATTGAGAGGAATGAGGGAAAAGACTTCCATTTAGGGATTAAAGGAGATAAGAGACCAGTTTGCAAATTTTAAAAGTTAAATTTTTTTTTTTTGTGGAAATTGGGAATTATATCTATATGCTTGAAAAGTTTTTGATAAATCAGAGTAACCAATTCAACCCCCTTTCTTGGGTACTTACCCTACTTAGACTAACACTTATCATTATGTTTGATGGTTTTTGTCTTATATTTTTTTAGTAAGCATACTTTTTTATATATTTTTAATTAATCAAAATTTCATATTTTCCAATGACAAAGTTCCTTATTTGAGTGGTGATAATTATAAGGAATGAAAGGAGAATGAAGAGGAGAATGTTCTTCATCTAGGGTGTTTAGACCTTGATTATGCTCTTCATAAGGAAGAGCCAGCCACACCTATGGCTACTAGTACTGCAACTAAGATGTTATTATAAGACTAGTGGGAACAACCAAGTTAGTTGAGTATGATGTTTATCAAATCTCACATTATGACTAGAATTTGTGAGTGGATACCTGGTTATCAGAATGTATAAGATCTGATGAATGCTATTGATAAGCAATTTGAGTCTTTAAATAAGGCATTAGTTAGGACCCTAATAGGCAAATTATCATCCATAAAATTCATTAGCACTAAAGGTGTAGGTGAGTACATTATGCAAATAAGGAACATAGCTACTCAATTAAAATCCCTTAAGATTGAGATTTCTAATGAATCCTAGTGCATTTTATCTTGAACTCTATTCTGCCTCACTATAAAACTTTCAAATTTTCTTATAACACACATAAGGTAAAATGGTCAATAAATGAACTTCTGACCATGTGTGTTCAAGAGAAAGGTAGATTGGTTCAAGATATGATAGAATGTGCATATATGGTAATAAGAGATAAGAAGCAAGCTAATAATAAGGGGAAGGAAAATCGAATGGAATTGGTAATTTGAATGGCTCTACCCATATTATAAAGAAAAAGGGAATCCATGTGTTTTTCTATAAAAAGAAAGGACATATGAGGAAGGATTGTCATAATAGAAAAGCTTGGCTTGAAAAGAAAGGTAATATCATATTTTGTGTGTATTATGAACTTAATATGGTTTATGTTTCTTGTAACACTTGGTGAATTGATTCTGCTTCTACAATCCATGTTTCTAATACCATGTAGGGTTTTCTAAACCAAAGGAAACCATTGAAAAGTGAAAGTCACATCTACTTTGGAAATCAGATGTTTCACATGTGAGAGCTACTGGAACATATAGATTAAGTTTGAAATATGGTTTTGTTTTGGCTTTAGAATGAACCTTTTATATCTCAAGTTTTTCAAGAAATTTGATTTCTATTTCAAAAGTTATTTGGATTTTTCCATTAATTTTTCTCAAACATATTTTAATTTATTGAAATACTCAATTGTTGTTGGAAATGGTATTATGGATGATGGTTTGCTCAAAATTCACTTAGATGATAATGTTCATATAGCTTTATGGCTTCACATAATAATGCTGGTATTAAACGTTGTGTTATGAATGAGAAATCTTCCATGTTATGGCACCAGAGATTGGGACATATCTATATTGAGAGAATTAAAATAGTATTAAATGATGGAGTTTTGGATACTCTTGATTTATAAATTTTGGTTTTAGTGTAAACTGCATTAAGGGACAGCAGGCTAACAAGACTAAGAAAGGTGCTAAAAAGAGTTCTAAAATTTTAGAGATCATACACACTGATATTTGCTGTCCTGATATGAGTTCAAATGGTTTGAAATATTTTATCACCTGTATAGATGATTACTCATGGTACATATATCTCTACTTGCTTCATAATAAAAGTGAAGCACTTAATGCTTTTAAAATTTATAAAGCAGAAGTAGAGAAAAAATGTGGAATACAAATTAAAATTGTGATATCAGATAAAGTGTTAAATTTTATGGTATTTCTTCAAGAATAAGGTATTGTAGCTCAATATAACTTTCTTGGCTCACCAGATCAAAATGGTGAAGCAGAAAGAAGAGATAAGACTATAATGGACATGGTTAAGAGTATGCCTAGTAATTCCAAACTTCCTTTGTCATTATGGAGAGAAACTATTAAAACAACAATGTATATATTAAATAAGGTTATAAATAAGGCAATTTCCAAAATGCCATTTGAATGTCGAAAGGTTGGAAACCAAGTTTGTGGTATATACACGCGTAGGTTGTCCAGCTGAAGTAAAAGTTTGTAATCCACATGAAAGAAAGTTAAACCCAGGGACTATAAGCATGTATTTATTGGATATGCTCGTAAGTCCAAGTGATATAACTCAAGAAATGCTAAGTTTCTTGAAAATGATGTGATTGGTAGGAGTGATCAACCTCAAAAAGTAGCATTTTAGGAAGATCATGCTCTTGAAATAACTCTCACAATAAGCTACAAACTGGTTACTGTTAATGACATCCATCAAAATATGGGTGATTTTGAGCAACCAATTGTTAAAGATTTATGTTCTAGTGATAATATTTTAGTATATCCTATTAACCAACACTAGAGGATGTTGATAAACCACTGAGAAGATATACTGGGATAAAGAAGTCAGTAATTTCAAGGCAATGGATAGTAGTAACTCTAAGTTATGGTATGATGCCATAAAGGATGAGATGGATTTTATGGCAAATGATCAAGTCTAAGATCTTATTGAGTTTCCTAATGGGGTGAAAGTCATTGGTTATAAATGGGTCTTTAAAACCAAGAAAGATTCATTAGGCAACATTGAGAGATACAAGGCTAGACTCATTGCCAAAGCATTCACCCAAAAGGAAGATTCCACTATAAAATACTTTCTCTCCTATTTCTAGAAAAGATTATTTCCATATCATCGTGGCATTAGTTGCATATTTTAACTTATATTTACATCAAATGGATGTAAAAATAGCATTCCTCAATGGGAATTTAGAGGAATTCCTTATACTTTAATTGTTGGAAATCTAATATATGTTCAAGTTTGCACTCGATGGTAGTCCATGATTGGATAACTAGAGAGCTACAAAGAAGGTCATGAGGAATCTTCAAGGAACTAAGGATTTCATGTTCACATATAAACGGACAGACAACTTTGGAAGTTGTTGGGTGTTCAAATTCAAACTTTGCTAGCTATGTTGATTCTCGTAAGTCAATGTCTAGATATATATTCTTGTTTACTAGAGAAGCTATATCTTAGACAAGTGCTAAGCAATCTGATGAGGGTATTTATTTTACACATTTACTTAGTCTTAATTGCTTTATTTTAGAGTGTTTTGTATGTCTTTAGCTCATTTGTCTAGAATTTTGTGTGACTTTTACATATATTTAATCCTTGGGAATTCTTGAGATTTTGTAGGTGTTTAATTGTGATTTTAGGTTGGAGTGAGGCTAATTTGAATAAGAATAATTTGGTTTAGTCTTAGAGATGAAATTCATGTTGAGCTAGTTAAGCAATCCTGAATACTATCTGGGTTTAGAGTGTTCTTTAGCCTTTTGGAAAGCTAAAACAAAGAGCTATAACTTTCTTGAAAAGCCAGAAACCCAGTCTAGCTGTTTTGAAATCCAAATGTTGCAAAAACAGAAGTAATAGCCATCAAGAAACACATTTTCAATTTGGAACTTTTGTCAGTTTTTAGCTTGTATCTGGAATTATAGAAGTACAAAGTTAGCAAACTCAGGTGTGTTGCAAAGCGGAGACATATATCTATAACTTTCATGAGGGATCAACTCCAAAATATGAAGTTTGGATGCTCTAAAATGCCAGAGAACTTAGGGTTACATCATCCATCAGCTGAAGCAGCAGAACCAAAATGAGGCGCTAGAGCCGCAGTGCTAGGAAGCTAGGGTCGCAACGCCCAAGGACCCAAGAGGTCAGAGCCATAGCACCCACTCCTCAAAGCTACAATGGTAGCAACTAATTTTTAGGGAAGTCTCCAGCCTTCAAGGCCGTGGCTCTAGGAAGCTAAGGCCAAGGCTCACATGGGATAAATTTTTATAAACAACCATAAATTCACTAGAAAAAAGATCTTTTTACCTAGAGAAAGGATAGCAAATTGAGAGGTAACATTCTACAATAACTAAGGAGTCTTGAAGGAAAAAAAGAAGAGATGAAGAATTCATTCGTTCTTGTTGTAGTTTTGTTTTTGAATCTCTTAACTTCTTCCTTTTATATTTTCAACATTGATTGTAGTTTTGCCTATTGTGTTTACAACTCCTTTAATGTAGTATATTCTTCTTCTAGGATTACAATTTAGAACCCACATGGAATCTTGAATTGATTTAAGTCTCAATAAATTTTAGTTTTTATCTCTAATTACTTCCTCTATTATGTGTTTAATGCTTTTAATCTACAGACTATAGATTAGATTGATTTAGGGAACCCTTGGTGCTTTGGAAAAGGGGTTTGAGGTTTTGCAATGAATTGAGGGATGTGTGTTCATTTAGTGGATGAGGTGAGATTGTACAAGATATAAATATACCTGTGCAACACATACAATTCTTAGTTAGGGAATTAAACTTAATGAGTTCCTATATTAGATATTGCTCATAGAAATATAGGGAAATTCTAATTGGGGCTATTTCCATTTAGTCTTGGGAGAGATACTTGGATAATTAAGAACCCTTGACTAGTAATTGAGATAAATAACTAAATTTATTAGGCAGAAAATTAAGCTTGATGAAGTGTGTGAGGGAAAATTGTAATTCTAGGCTTTTCCAATTAGTGAACTTTTCATCTCTAGTATTCTGGCATTTATAATTAGGATTGCTTTAATTAGCTTAATCTCGTTAATTATTGGTTTGATTAAAATTGGGAAAGGCAAAAGTTAGTAGATAACAAATTAGAAACAGTTCTTCATGGGAATGATAACTCATTCACTCTATATTACTTGTCAAGATTTTTTTATGAAGGTGTATTTTACTTTACTATTCATTTAAAAAGGATTTTGAATGATATTAATTGCATTAGTATTCTAGGCTGGTAGGTAATTACCTGAAGGGTAATTCTCTACGCCGGTCACGTGTTTTAAATTAGGGCGTAACAAAGTTGGTATCAGAGCCTGGTCTTGGCATGTGGTTAGGGCATATAGATGTCTCTAACGAGTCCATGTTACGGGGAACGATAGATCACACCGGTGGTAGGTGCGCCCGGGAGCACTTGTCATTAGTCGGTCTGTTAAAACCCAACCTGAAGTACTCTAATAATACTTAAATATATTCTAATTAATATTACCCAATAGAATTCCCTATCAACTAAGACTTTTTTGTTCCTTTCTCTTTCATGACAATGCCTCCGAAAACTCGAGCACGTACTAGCCTAGAACAGGATGAGGCTACTACGTCTGAATGAGCCTCCACCAGACCCGTGACTATGCCTATGGGTCAGGGTAGGCCTAGGGGTCGAGGGAGACCCAGAATTCATCTGCCACCAAAGGAGATTGAGAGTACTCCTGCCCCTATTTCTGCTTCTCCACCTCAGGCAGCAGTTCTTGAATAGGCACAGGAGATACGACAGGCCCTTCGTACCTTAGTCACGGTGATGACTCAGGCGAACGTACCAGCTCCACCAGTGAGTGTTCCAGTGGCCTCAGTTGTCCCTACTTCGTCAGTATCAGTGGTGATTCCAACTCTTCGTAACTTTCTACCAGAATTTCAAAAAATGAAACCCCCTCGGTTTTCAGGAGTGGAATCAGTGGTTGATCCTTAGCAGTTCCTAGAGCATGTGGAGAACTTATGGAGAATCACTAATTGCCCTAAATCGATAGCCGTGAGGATAATGGGGCTTCAGTTGGATGATTCTGCTGTAGATTGGTTTTGAGTATGGCAGGCATAGGGACCGCTGAAGGAACTGAAGAATGCTTGGCATTCCTTCAAGATTGCATTTCTGCAACAGTTTCTTCCTGAGGGAGAGAGATAAGCCAAGGCTAACGAGTTCCTCTCTTTACGGAAGACCAGAGAGATGTCTATTTCTGAGTATGCTGCCAAATTCCTGCGACTCTCTCAGTTTGCACCTTATACTGTTTCGAATGAGAGAGAGAGGGTTCGACGCTTTGTACACGGGTTAGGAACCTACTTCTACAGTATAGTTCATGCCACTGATGATAGCACTTATGAGCAGGTGTATAATCGGGCTACGGAGTTTGAAAATATGCTGAAGGAGAACGGCCGCACTGATAATGCCTCTACTAGTAAGAAGAGGGATAGATCTGATTCCTGTCCTTCAAAAGCATCTACTACGTCAAACATGTATCCTTCTTGGCGTTTTGACCAATGCCCTCAACAGCCGACTTCCAGTAACTACCATTCCTAAAGGAATCGTCTTTACACCCAGTCATCGGTTCAGACTGCACCTGCATGTGGTACATGTGGTAGGTTCCATACTAGTGTTTGTCGTGGGGTGAGGGGTGCTTGTTTCAGATGTAGCCAGACAGGCCATGGTTGGAGAGAATGCTCAGTAAAGGTGACACCCTCTGGAGGTGGCACCAACTCGACAGCTCTGAATATAGTACAATAGTCCTCCATGGCATCAGCTCAGTACCCTGCCCAGCCCACCAGGGGTGTGGGTAGGGGGATGGCAGGTCAAGGCCATGGTGGCGGTCCTAGAGCACAGGCCCGAGTATTTGCTCTAACCAGACAGGACGTTATGGCTTCAAACGCCGTTGTCAGAAGTACCTTATTACTTGAATCAATTTTGGTATTTGTATTGTTTGACCCTAGAGTGACCCAATCCTTTGTTTTTGCTTATCTGTTATCACGATTGATGAAGTCAGTCGATCCACTAGAGCACCTACTCTAGGTATCTACACCTTTGCAAGAGTCATTAACTGTTGTTGGCGTAGTGAAGTCTTGTTCACTCATTATCTGTGGTAAATCACTGTCAGTGGATTTGATTGTTCTGAATATCCATGACTTTGATGTGATTTTGGGGATGGATTGGCTTGCAAGCCATCATGCAGTGGTGGACTGTTTTGATAAAACAGTAAAAATCAGTCTATCTGGGAAGGAACTGATTGTGATTCAAGGAGACAGAAGTGAAATCTCTACCAAGGTCATTTCTGCCCTAGGAGCACAAAAGTTATTGAGGAGCAGTGGTGAGGCTTACCTAGCTTTTGTTCAGGATACTGAAAGTCCAGAACGCCGATTAGAAGAAGTTTCGGTAGTAAAGGAATTTATTGATGTGTTTCCAGAGGATTTACCGGGTCTCCCATCAGAAAGGGAAATTGAATTCTGTATCGACACTCATTCGGGAACCAATCCAGTATCACTTCCTCCATACAGGATGGCTCCTGGTGAGCTAAAGGAGTTAAAGGTATAGTTACAGGAGTTGATAGAAAAAGGGTTCATCTGCCCCAGTATCTTTCTATGGGGGGCACCGGGGTTGTTTGTGAAGAAGAGATGGATCACTGAGACTCTGTATAGACTACAGACAGTTGAATATGATCACCATCAAGAATAAATACCCCTTGCCCAGAATAGACAACTTGTTTGATCAACTGCAAGGAGCGCAGTGCTTTCCCAAAATAGATCTGCGTTCAAGGTATCATCAGCTCCGAATTTAGAATAGTGACATTCCTAAGATAGCCTTCAGAACTAGATATGGGCACTATGAATTCGTAGTGATGTCACTTGGGTTGACTAAAGCCCCTGCTGCATTCATTGACCCCATGAACAGGGTATTCCAGCCGTTTCTGGATCGGTTCGTTATCGTCTTTATTGATGACATTCTAATCTATTCTATAAGTGAAGAAGAGCATGATCAGCACTTGAGAATGGTATTACAGACCTTGAAAGAACATAAACTGTATGCCAAATTCTCGAAGTGTGAATTTTGGCTTTTAGAGGTAGCTTTCCTAGGATATGTAGTCTCCAAGGAAGGGATTCATGTGGATTCAAAGAAAGTGGAAGCGGTTATAAATTTGCCCAGATCATCCTCATCGACTGAGATCCGTAGTTTCCTGGGTCTAGTAGGATACTATCTTCGTTTTGTGGAGGATTTCTCACGCATTGCAGCTCCTTTGATAAAACTAAATCAGAAGAATGTGAAGTTTGAATGGGTGTTAGCCTATGAGGATAGTTTTTAGAAGTTAAAGGAACATTTGACTATAGCCCCGATTTTGACCTTATTGGAGAATGAGTGTGGGTAAGTCATTTATTGTGATGCGTCTCGGATCAGACTGGGCTGTGTGTTAATGTAGAAAGGCAAGGTTATTGCCTATGCCTCGAGACAACTCAAGAAGCATGAACAGAACTACCCTACCTATGACAGTGAGATGGCAGCTGTTATGTTTGCATTGAAGGTTTGGGGCATTACCTTAATGGTGAGACTTGTGAAATCTATACTGATCATAAGAGTTTGAAGTACATCTTCGAATAGAAAGATTTAAATCTGAGACAGCGTCGGTGGATGGATCTGATTAAGGATTATGACTGTTTGATCCTTTATCATCTGGGTAAAGCTAATGTAGTTGTAGACGCTCTCAGTAGGAAGTTGGGTGGTAGTCTATCACACATTGAAGCTGCCGTAGGCCCCTGATTTGTGAGTTACAAGGTTTGAAGAACAATGGGGTGGAATTACAGATAGCTCCATCCGGGGTACTTTTTGGCTGTATACAGGTACGATCGCCCTTGGTGGATCAGGTTAAAGCTGCTCAGGCAGACGATCCTAATAGGATTAAATTGTTAGAGAAGGCGAAGTCAAGAGATGATACAGGTGTCACACTGAATGAGCAGGAGATATTCTTTTATAGAGATCGGTTATGGGTACCGGAGGTGAATGAGTTGAGGAAACAGATAATGGACTGCGCCCACTCGTCTTCTTATGCTATGCATCCAGGAAGTAATAAAATGTACCATGACTTAAATATTCATTATTGGTGGAATGGAATGAAGAAGGATATAACAGAGTTTGTTTCTCATTGCTTGACCTGTCAACAGGTTAAGGCAGAACACCAGAGGCCTACAGGATTACATCAGAATATGGTGATTCCAAGATGGAATTGGGAGCAGATTACCATGGATTTCCTAACTGGGTTGCCAAAGACCCTGAGAGGGTACGACTCGATTTGGGTAATTGTGGGCAGACTCACAAAAAGCACACATTTCCTGCCAGTGAAGACTACTTATGCAGATCCATGGTATGCATAGTTGTATCTGGACAGGATTGTGTCTTTTCATGGTATACCCTTGTCCATAATCTCTGATCGAGGTACTCAGTTCACGGCTCGATTTTGGAAGTCATTCCAAGAGACTTTAGGGACTCAAATTCACTTTAGTACTGCCTTTCATCCCCAGACCGATGGTCAGTCCGAAAGGACAATTTAGGTGTTAGAAGACATGTTACGAGCCTGTGTTATGGAATTTGAGAGTACTTGGGAAAAGTACTTACCACTCATTAAATTTTCTTATAATAATAGTTACCACTCCAATATACAGATGGCTCCATTTGAAGCATTGTACGGTCGTAAATATAGGTCCCCTGTGGGATGGTTTGAAACTGGAGAAATTAAGTTGATTGGGCTAGACTTAGTTATGGACGCCATAAAGAAGGTAAAAGGCATTCGTGAGAAATTATTAGCTGCTCAGAGTCAGCAAAAGGCTTATACTGATAAGCGAAGGAGAGAACTCGAAATTTAAGTACGTGATCAAGTTTTTCTTAAGGTGTCTCCGATGAAGGGAGTGATGGGGTTTGGTAAGTTGACACCTCGGTACATTGGAGTAGTGTCGTACAGGCTTACCTTGCCACCAGCGTTATCTGGGGTACATCTTGTGTTCCACGTCTCTATGCTGAGGAAATACGTTCTGGATAATAGCCATGTCTTACCAGAAGTGCCGGTAGAACTAACTCCTCAGTTAACATACGAGGAACGACCGGTGGTGATCGTTGACCACCAAATTAGAAAACTTAGATCCAAGGAATACCTTTCAGTGAAAGTGATCTGGGAACGCCATGGGAAGAAGGATGCGACTTGGGAACCAGAAGATCTTATGAGGGAGAAATACCCTTACCTATTCGGTACGTGATCCTACTCAATACTCCTTTTAGTATTTTCTTAGAATTCGAGGACGAATTCTTCTTTAAGGGGGATATAACTTGTAATACCCTAATTTTCAAAAAAAAAAGTTCATCTATAAATAACTCAAAGCTTAGGGACTAATTAGCAATTACAACTTTTACTAAATTGCAATAAGGCCCTTCCCATTTATAAATACTAAATACAAAAATTTCCCTCTCTTCTTCACTCTCTCCTTCTCCCCCGACGGTGCTCCTAAACTAGCTGAGGAAGATTTCAAATTCTCATGCCTCCTTCCCCACCGCGAGTAACCATTGTCGGTCTTCGCTGACAGTCGCCGTGAGGGTTTGTTCCAAAGTCATCGCCAGTGTAATTCACGGCTGTAACAGCCGTAGTCCCAATCTCTGTTTCCCCCATTCGTCCCCTGTTCTAGCGTTGTGATCACCGTCACCCCAGCCACTGCCGTTGCCTCGTCGCCTAGTTACCGGAGATCATCTCTGTCCTAGCCAGCCGTCGTTTTCAGCCACTTTTCAGGCGGTTGTGGTGCTGCTGTCAGGACGTCCGGTGGCTGTATCAGTTTAGGAATTTTAATATCACTCTCTAGCAGGTAGGCTATACACCACCCTCATACTAAAATCATGGCTATATATAAGTTGTGTAGTTGTGAACTTGTGGGGTAGTGGTTAGATTTCCTGAAATTTATCCTTCTCCCAATTGGTTTCACGAATCTGTTGGTTTAGTAGTCAAATTCAGAATTTACTCTTATTTATTAAATTGCTTAAATTTCCAAAATATAATTCACCTTTTTAAGAGTATACTGTAATGACATCCTTATATTGTGGATATTTAATTATTGATCCCTTGGTGCAGTCGGTTCCAGTATTAATTGTAGAAATTTCCTCTGTGGGATTACTCCCTCCTGAGCATAAATTCAGAATTTATTTTAATGTGCATCCTGTCTCCCTATTGTCCCATTTTAAATAAGGAATGTAATGTCCTTAAGTTATGGTGAAGTGTTTATTAAAGTCTAAGAGGGGCTAAAACATTCTCTATTTAATTACGGGGTATTGAAACCAACTCTTTCAAACCCATATCAGTAGCGAAAGGAAGGTTGGTTTTGGACTGAGCCTTGGATTACAGACCAAACTGTGAGTGGATTCTTACTTACCCCTTGATGCATGAATTATTAAAAATTTCCTTGTGGATAAATGATGCTATTTGAGCATGTTTTGAGGAAAGTAATATATATTTATCTGTAAACTTATTATTTTGTCCATAGTATGAAAAATATCTGAACCTTGATATTGTGAAAGTACGAATGGTACAAGAATTATGAAAGTAAATTTAAAATAGTAATCTGGGATCCATGGTAGAGTGGTGGTAGAACCACTAGGTGCACCTAGGTCACAACCTTTACCAGTTGAGGGCAGTTCCTGATAAAGGGTACTTCTGTCAATGAGTGTGGTTCCTGATAGAAGGTTGAGTGTTATTATGAAAGGTTTCTCCGGAAGAGAACGGGAAATTTAGTTTCCCTTCGGTGAATGCAGTTCCCGAAGATGAGGATCCGGTTACCCTCAAGTTGAGATTTATCCTCTAGAGCGGGAACACTGTTTTCCTCAGTTTAGGTTCTCCCCTATATATTGATAGATCCTAGGAAATTATACGTTGATTAAAGTACTATTAGATATACTGTCATTTCAATCTTCATTATGTAAAATATGATTTGGAAGTAAGAATTATTTTCTTTCCTGGGTGTAATGTGCATTAGGTGCTTATTATGTTTAAGTGTATTAAATTATGATTTCATATTATTTTAGCAGTAATGCATGCTACATGACGGGGTTTATGTATCAATCTGTAAGTTTGATTTCTATTCACTGAGTCAGTGGACTCACCCCTTACTTTAACATTTTCAGATCAATAGATTAAGGATTTACCTTCAGCTCCGCCTGCACCTTTTGAACCTACTGATTGACTTGGTAGGAAATCATCCTGAGTAGTAGTATTGGAATTTACTTGAGGGTTGTAGATAGATGTTGGATATGACTTATTTATATTTGTTTGGTTTATTTTCATGGTCTGTAGGTATAAATTGCATAGTCTGTGTAATTTGAACATATAGTCCATGATGAGCCTTTTCTATTTTTCTGTTAAGCCACTGAGGCTTCTAGTTGATGGTGAGCATGTCCACCTTGATGTTTCTACAGATTTATACCCTAGGATAGTCCATATTTCAGGGGAAAATCTGCTGAAATTTTTAATAAATCTTTCACTTAGAATTTTTTTTTATGAAGGTGTATTTTACTTTACTATTCATTTAAAAAGGATTTTGAATGATATTAATTGCATTAGTATCCTAGGTTGGTAGGTAATTGCCTGAAGGGTAATTTCCTACGCCGGTCATGTGTCCTAAATTGGGGCGTGACAAGATAGCGTACACTTACATTTTGCATAGTTATAAAATCGCGAACACAATCTTTGATTGCTACTTCTACTATGGAACCATAGTTATTTCTTGTTTTGAGGCGACATCACAGGGTATATGGTTGAAGAATTTTATCTCTGGGCTTCGAGTAGTTAATTTTATCTAAGCCATTAAGAATATACTATGACAATTTAGCTGCTATGTTCTTTGCTAAGAATAATAAGAGTGGAAGTCAAATGACATACTTATTGAACACATTCATACTGAGCTGATGATTATAGATCTTTTAATAAAACACATGCCACCAAAGATGTTTAAAGGACCATGTATCTCAAATAAGACATATTTCAGCTTCATTAGTTTCCATTTGATTTGAGATGTCACTTTTGGTTTATAATGAAACTCTTATTTTAGATTTGTCTTCTCCTTTCTGTTGTGGAGACTCAGAATAAGCATTTAAGGCTTATTCATAAAAGTTAAAATAACGTATAAGAATAAGCATTTAAAACATTTTAAAGTCACAAATAAATGGTTATTTACTAGTTTTCATGGTATTATTGTTAACAGCTCATTTAGTGGCCATTAAACAAGAATTCATGTTTTACTATTGTTTTAAATGAGTGTTAATGTCCCTAATGGAAGGAAATCTATAAATAGCATCATTTATGAGTTCCTAATTCTTGCAATTTCTGACACCGTTTACCATTGAGAATTGTCACTAAATTAGAAAAACTTGTAAAAAAGTTTGTGTTTCATCTATTAGCTATGGCTAGAGGTTAGTAATACCTTTATTTCTGCTTATTTTTGTACTTTGATATTGTAGATTATTTTATGTATGTGATTTACAATGCATAGAATCCACCATGAATATTGAAGTACAGGTTGGCAAAACTGTGTTGGGCTGCCCAATCCTAATTATAACAAGAGATATGTTATATTTATAAAATCTATTTCTTATAAATTCTCATACGTGATTTATGAAATTTATGAAAGTAAAATTTGTAAAAGTAAAATTTCCATAATAACAATCATTAGTAAGATCTAAATTCAGTAGTACTTGGTTTAAAATTTAAAATTGAACTTCAATTATGAGATATGTTTAACTGATTTTTCTTTTTATATAAAAATCAGATTAAAATATTATATATAATATAATATTTTTATATTTATTGATACTAATCTATATTAATATACATGGTTAACATAATAATTGGTCCCTATAGTTTCAGTTAATTATCAATTTGGTCCCTGCAGTTTAATTTCAGTTCATTGAATCCTTATAATTTTTATTCATATCAATTTGGTCTCTGCTGTTAAATTGTCAACTAATACCGTTAAATTAGAGTATGATGTGACAAAAAAAACTAGGTGGCAATTCTATGTGGCAAAATTGCCTTTCTCTCTCTCATTTTCAAAAAAGAATATAACATACTTCATTTTCCAATCGCCCATTATTTGAGTAATATTCTTATGGAATATATAGAAAAAGTCAATATAAATATAGAAAAAATTAATTATTGTGGCAACCTAGAGAGAGAGAGAGAGAGAGAGAGAGAGAGAGAGAGAGAGAGAGAATTTTGTCACATAGGATTGCCACCTAAATTTTTTTTGTCACGTCATACTGTAATTTAATAATGTTAGTTGACAACTTAATGGTAGGAACCAAATTGATAAGAATAAAAATTATAAGGACGCAATTGACTGAAAGTAAATTATAGGAACTAAATTGATAATTAATTAAAACTATAAGGACAAAACCTTATATTAACCATAATATATATATATATATATATGTGTGTGTGTGTGTGTGTGTGTGTGAGATTATCATATCAATTAGCCACTATTATTCTTATATTGCCTTTTTTATTTTTTTCTCTTTCCTTTGTTCAAAGGATATTGGATAGTTAACTAATAGTATTCATATATTATCGTTTTAATTTCTTTCCTTTTTCTAAAGGATAGTAAGTAGTTAACATTTTAATTTTTTAAATAATTAACGTGTATGTTAAGATACTAATATATATAATTCATCTCCTTCTATTTAAAATTAAAAATTTTAAAATAAATAAATAATATAAAATATTACATTGGGTAAATTACCATAAACTTTTTAAGGTTTGGTAATATAATATTCAACACTCTTGTTGTTTCTAAAATAACATTCACATTAATTCCTTATGAATGTATGAAAATATCAATTTACCTATATTTGTATTCACTTATTACATTAGTATTAAAGATAAATTTATTTTTTCTCTTTCATAAAAAAAAGTGACTGTCATTTTAAAAACAAAAAGAATATTAAATATTATATTATCAAATATTCAATTATATTTTGTTTAAGAATATAGGAAAACTCGAAAGTGTAACCCTTTTAAAATGTCTGAAGTCCTATTTGATTTTGAAATCCAGCTTAAACATTTGTTTAAATATAAACTTATCCTAATTACCAAGTTAAGTCCCAAATCGGTACCGTGTAGCATGTTGATTATTTTATTTTATAATTAAACTGCTAAGAACAGAAAAAAAAAACAAGAATTATTTTATAATGAAAACATTACCCCTCCACATCTCACAAACCAGTACTGCTGTACAAGCCAAAGAAGTTAGAATAACCCTTTTTAAATTCCTAAAGATTATATATTTATATATTTTTTCTTACGTTAGTTAATATATTTTGAATGAATTAAAGAACGAATTTTAACTATATTGATTCTATAAATTATAAGAAATTTTTTTTACCATCATTATTAGTATTGTAATAAGAATCATTAAATGTTCATTTATTTTTATTAAATTTAAAATTTTATATTATTAAATACCGTTAAACTTTATTTTTAAATGAATTTTATATTTCATAAAAATTATTTAATATATTGATAACTGATTTAGTGTGTTGAAATTATCAATTATTTGATTAATTTATACCTTGAATGCTTCGGATCCACAATTAAAATATTCACAGACATTCCATCTAAAAACAAAATCGCCGGCAGAATGATTTAATTCGATGTTCTGGAAAGAAGTTGCGCCGCGAATTCCACCAGATGCTGATTTATAAATTTTGTATATTCAAGTCAAGAATAATTTTATAATATTATTTATATTTAAAAAATAAATTTAATTACTTTTTTAATGGATACAAAATTTTACCATAGTAATTCCTTTTTTAAAGGAGAAGTTGAACCTATAACATGTTTCTCAAAACTCCATTCACCCAACTACTTAAACTGATTTCAGGCAACTATCTATAATAATATGTTATGAGTAATATCTAAAAATTAAAAAAATATATTGTACTTTTGAATATATAAATTTCTTTATCTCTTTTAAAGTTTTTAAGACTTATACTCATACTTTTCTTAATTTCAATTTATACACTATCTATTCACAAAATCGTTAATAAATTTTTTATCTTGACAATAGGTACAATTCTTCTCTCAAAAGCTTTTAGTATTTTAATTTAAGTCTTTACTAAGCTATATCTAAACATATCGGTACATTGTAATAATTTTTTTTATTGTTTATAATTTTTATTCAAAGACAAGAATCAAAAAATTTAAGAAAATAATTCAAAAAAATTAAAAAAATAATTTAGAACACTGTCTAATTTTTTTTAAAAAAGGTAAAAAAATTAAAGAAAATGTAAAAAAAATTCAAAATGGAGTAAAAAATTAAAAAATTTCAAAATACAAAAAATAAATTAAAGAAAGAAGAACAAAAAAACATGAAAAAATAAATTAAAAAATACAAAAAATACCTATACATTCAAATGTAGCTTAGAAAACACCTTTAATTTGTTGTAGTAAAAATAGTCAAAAGGGTGGGTAAACTTAGAAGGATGTCAGTGTAAGTTTTAATAATAAAAATGTAAGTGTATGTTTTATAAACTTCAAGGAATGTTCTAATATAAATATAAAAAAAAAAGGAGTGTGAGTGTATCTGTGTAAGTTTTAAAAACTTTAAAGATATTCTAGTATAAATAAATAAATAAAAAGGAGTCTGTAAAAAATTTTAGGAAAATTAAATGTAACTTGTTAAAATAAAAAAGAGATCATTTCGTTTAAATAATTCTAGGGACAATATATTCCAAAGGTGTCATTATGATAAGGGTATGAGAGATGGGAGAGGCTTTAAGCTATACCAATAGACAAAAAAAAAAAAAAAAAAGAGATACTATATTCTATAAAGATGTTTCATGACTCAAAATTTATTTTATTCACGACTTCAAATTTATTCAAATTCTTTAATTTCTTAAAATAAAATTACGCAAAAAAAGTGTAGAAAGTAATACTAATCAAGGAGGAATTGCAAATTGATAACACAAATGACAATTAGAATCAAAGAAACATAAGGAAACATATTTCAAAAATCAAAAGACGTATTATATTGATGGGAGGTTTCTCCCATTAAATGAAGCTAATTAATTACTTATTAGTAATTGTATATGAATAATAATTTAACCAAACTAAAAGTTTGAAGTTAAAACTAGAATAAGCTATAACTAAAAGCATAATGTTTAAGCTACTATGGCTGCGTTTGTTTCAGTTTTTTGGTAGAAAAAAGCCCTTTTTTCAAAAGCAAAGTCCTTCTGCAAAAAAAAAAAAAAAAAACAACATTTGTTTTGGCTTCTAGAAAAAATAAGAAGCATCCATAAAAGGAGTTTTGGGTGCTATTTTCGAAAGCCAAAATTCTTGACTTCTGATGAGTGTGCGAAAGTGTACTCTATGTCACAACGTGATGGATGGGAAAATACCACCGTCGTGACCCTAATGGCAATAAAATGGAAAAATACAAAGATAAAAATTGGAGTCGCCACCAATTAATTATAAGGATAATTGGGATCCTTTTAAAATCTAAAAGCTGGCCTTTGGAAACCAGAGGATAGGCTCGGGAGTCTAATTACGTGTGAGGAAGGTGTTAGGCACCTCACAACATCCATCCCTAAGGATGGTTACCCTAAATTTGTTTGTGCTAAAATTTATTTTTGTGTTTGAATTACTCCTTTTTATTATTTTAACTTTAAGAAAAATAAAGAAGTAAAAAATCGGACCTGTCTTACTATGTAAGTGCCTACGTACCCTTAAGGGATCAAGGTCCATGTAGTTCGAATTAATTTAAAATAGAATTTTGAATTATTCAGACAATATGGGAATTTAGGTTTCCACATATAGCTTAAACAGAATGGGAGAGTATTTTCCCACATAATGTTTTGAAAACGAAGACAGTATGGGAAACGAATTTCCACATAAAACTTGACAAAATGAGAGAATATTTCTCCACATAACGTTTGGGAGGACTTAAGTAGTATTTTCAGAAATATTAGGATCAAGCCTGGATTACAGAAAAATATTGGGACTAATTTGGAATTTTCAAAAGTATCGGGACCCAAATTTAAATTTATAAACATATTGGGGTTCAAAGGAAATATCCGAAAATTTGACCTAACCATTGGCGCTCCTTTTTTATATTTGGAATTTGATTGACCTTTTATAATCTTATTTGGGGTATACTCATTGGGCCTTTGGCCATGACACAAATTTTTTGATACTTTTGGGCCTTTGAAATATTTTTCCTTTTTAACTTCAAATAATAAAGAAAAATTGAGGTTTACCTTTATGATTAATCCCGTGGGCTTTGAACCCCCTTTGAACACAACACTTTAACTGGGTCATTAAACCCTTTGTATTGATTCTTTTAGGAAAAATTTGAATTAAGGGATCCTTTAAACCCCAAAGCATTTTCAAGTTATAACTCCCCTTTTGTTCATTTATTGTATTTATTTAATTACTATAACATAAATCATGTTACAGTGTATAATAGCCGAATAAAGCATATCAAAATATTTTTCAAAAATTAACACTCGTTATGAATTTGAACAAAACATCTTCAAGCCCATTCACTGTAATCCTCTTTACTTAAAAGCCTGGGTAAGATCCATTCAAAACTTAATCTAACATGATTGTATATATATATATATATATATATATATATATATTTTAATTCCCAAACCACAACCAGATTATAATTCTTTGAACTTTTCAAAACTATACGGGCTCATAACATAACTTCACTACGATAGATGAACTAAAACAGGAGAATATCACATGCAAGCATACTATCTAAGGACCTTTCATGATGAATAAGAATCTAGACTAATAGTTCAGTACATCAATCGGGATTCATATCCAAGATATTGCATAGTGAGAGGTCAATTTGACATATAAAGAACCCTAGACCAGCATGA